>JAVQJF010073973.1:0-75099 GCA_036023855.1 Gadopsis marmoratus
GAGGAGACTGGAGGAACAAGAAAGGAGAATTGAGGAAGTAGAGAAAAAGGCAAAGAGAGGAAGAGGAAAGGATCAGGGTGAAGGAGGAAATGGCTAAGGAAGAGAGGAGACAAGAAGAGAATTAGAAGAGTAGGAGACTGGAGGGACAAAAGGAGAATTGAGGAAGTAGAAAAAAGACAAAGAGGAAGTAGAGAAAAAGGCAAAGAGAGGAAGAGGAAAGGATCAGGGTGAAGGAGGAAATTTTAAAAATTTCAAACATTATTTTAAATTTAGCTGTCAAGTTTTATTTTTCTTAACTGTTTTTTCTGTTTTCTTTTAAATATGCTAATTTTATGTTTGCCATTTCCTACATTCTATTCAAGTTTTATTTATTTAATAAGCTATCTGCAATTTGCTTTTTATTTGCTTTTAAATATTATTATCTGTTAAGTTTTATTTTTCTTAACTGCACTTCTGTTTTATGGCATTCTCTTCTGTAAAGCACTTTGTGCATTTAATATCTTTGTTGTAAAGCACTTTGAATTGCATTTCTTGTATGAATGGTGCTATATAAATAAAGTTTATTATTATTATTATTATCCCTCAGGAGACACGATAGATCACTCAATCAATTACCATGGCAAGGACCATCGATGCCTGCTTAGATGCCTGCTTGGCCCTGCTGAGACGGCACACCTGGATCAAAAGGCACAGCTGCATCAGTCATGACTGAAGCCGCTTAACACCACAGGGCACAGCTCAGTGGTGAGTTTAACCCCGTTAGTGGGACTCTGAGGAGGCTTGTAATGGCTCTCCTCTGAGAATCTAAATATACTGATAAATAGCCAGATTACCTCCTATCATTAAGATGAGAGCTGTGAATGTCAGATAGACCTTTCTAACAGCTTCACAGAGGCCTGGGTGCAACAAAATAGCACTTTAAAATCGTTATGCATGCACAACATCTGTGTACACTCTGGTAAACAGGCTGAACACTGCATAATGGTTCAGGTAACATCAGACAGGGAGATTAAACATCTCAGACATAGCAGGCCCATATCCAAATGATCTAATTGTGTAGGTTGTTGAAAATACTATTATGTATGCAAATTCCTCCAGATGAGTTTTATAACAAAGCCTGTAGAGACTTGAATGCAGCAACACATTTTAAATGTGCGTAGGTGGAAATACACCATGGTGAGCTGTATACTATAGTTGTTTTGATCAACTTCAGCAATTAGGTAATACAAGTTAGTATTATTGCATTTACAAAATGGAGTAGGATCTTTAAGGTGTTTCATTAAGCTATTGTTTTATATGAATTACAGGCCTATATGTGTTACATAAGTACAGTTATTGAAAGTTATTAAACAATAAAGCAGAACATTGTGGCTCTGCAAATGAAAGAAAAAGAAACAACATTGCACTTTCTTTCCTTAGTGTTTGTCCTAGTTTTTGTTGTATGAGCAGCTTACATGACATTATCTTCTTCCTGCTTGTCTCCCTATTAGAAAATAAAATTAGTTTAGGTGCCTGCAAACCCAATTACTGGCTGATAGAAGGTGTCCAAGTGTTATGTGTAAAAAGGTTGGGGCAGCACCATTGATTTAGGCAGGCCTGATTAGATGTTGTTGGGAAAGTGAGTTAAATTTTTTCAGGAGCTGGCATTAGAACAATGGTATAGTTAAACACAAAGGCTTGTTTCATTTGATCGTTAGAAGGACAAAAACGCTTTAAACAGGTTAGGTATTGGCACAGATCTGAGGATTCCACAGATGTGTGTCATCCCCATCTGTTAAATTGTCATCAGACTGTTTATTGTAGATAACAATGGCACAAATGTGGTTTGCTTTTTTGAGACATTGAAGGCCTCATAAATTTCAAATGGGAGTTGCTGCAGTAAAAAGAACATTTTCAACTATAAATCATCCTACCCAATGTGAAATACCTGGTCCTCTGTAGAGATCCTCTTTTTATAATGTGATAGCTGTATTTCAAACTCCAGTGGACAAATTATAGTGGGAGCAGGGTCAACAGATATTTTTCTTTGTCAGGCTCCTGAGCCATATGACATTATGAATCAGGATTTTGCTAAACCTAAGGCAGCCCAAGGGAGAGCAGCTTCTTGAGCTGTCTAAAAATGATTAAAAAATAAATTGAACACAAGTATCACAGGTAAAAAATGCACCCAAAGAATGAAACCAGCAAAAATAACTAAATAAATAAAGCCACACCCAGCTTAGCATAGGTTAGTTAGGTTAGGGTTAGCGTTAGTTACCTAAAACTACATCCGATTGTCACACAAGTCCTAGAAGCAGATAAAGAGAACCAAATCAAACAAATGAGTCAAAAATATTAGACTTGGTCATTTATTTATTGAGGAAAATGATCCAATATCACATATCTGTGAGTGGCAAAAGTATGTGAACCTTTAGGATTAGCAGATAATTTGAAGGTGAAATTAGAGTCAGGTGTTTTCAATCAATGGGATGACAATCAGGTGTGAGTGGGTGACCTGACAGGGATCTATCAAAGTCTGATCTTCACAACACATGTTTGTGGAAGTGGCATGAGCAAAGGAGACGGTTGAGGACCTCAGAAGATGAGTTGTTTATGCTCATCAGGCTGGAAAAGGTTACAAAACCATCTCTAAAGAGTTTGAACTCCACCAATCCACAGTCAAATTGTGTACAAATGGAGGAAATTCAAGACCATTATTACCCTCCCCAGGAGTGGTCGACAAAGAAAGATCACGCCAAGAGCAAGGCGTATAATAGTCCGCAGGGTCACATAGGAACCCAAGGTAACCTCTAAGCAACTAAAGGCCTTTCTCACATTAGCTTAAGTTAATGTTCACGAGTCCACCATCAGGAGTACACTGAACAACAATGGTGTGTATGGCAGGATTGCAAGGAGAAAGCCACTGCTCTCTAAAAGAACATTGCTGCCCATCTGCAGTTTGCGAAAGATCTCCTGGACAAGCCAGAAGGCTATTGGAACAATGTTTGTGGATGGATGAGACCAAAATAGAGCTTTTTGGTTCAAATGAGAAGCGTTATGTTTGGAGAAAGGAAAACACTGCACTGCAGCATAAAAACCTCATACCATCTGTGAGACACGGTGGTGGTAGTGTCATGGTTTGGGCCTGTTTTCCTGCATCTGGGCCAGGACGGCTTGCCATCACTGATAGAACAATGAATTCTGAATTATACCAGCAAATTCTAAAGGAGATTGTCAGGACATCTGTCCGTGAGCTGACACTGAAAAGAACGTGGGTCATGCAGCAAGACAACACTAAGCACACAAGTCATTCTACCAAAGAATGGTTAAAGAAGAATACATTTAAAGTATTGGAATGGCCAAGTCAAAGTCCTGACCTTAATCCAATAGAAATGTTGTGGAAGGACCTGAAGCAAGCAGTTAATGGGAGGAAACCCACCAACATAAGTGTTGAAGCTGTTGTGTGGCTACATGGGCTAACATTCCTCCAAGTCAATGTGCAGGACTAATAAACAATTACCGGAAATGTTTAGATGCAGTTATTGCTGCACAAAGGGGTCATACCAGATACCGAAAGCAAAGGTTCACATACTTTTGCCACTCACAGATATGTGATATTGGATCATTTTCCTCAATAAATAAATGACCAAGTCTAAACCTTTTGACTCATTTGTTTGATTTGGTTCTCTTTATCTACTTTTAGGACTTGTGTGAAAATCGGATGTAGTTTTAGGTCAAATTATGCAGAAACATGGAAAATTCTGAACAGTTCACAAACTTTCAAGCACCATTGTATATAAATGTCTGATTTGGCATTGGGAAATTGCAAGACAATTAGAGAAAACATTTGTAAACCAAAATGAGGAATAGATTATGTTTTAAATTAAATGATTTGAGGACATCCAAATTGTAAGGTGTTTTGTGAAATAATAAAATTCACAGCTTTCATTAGTCTTCTTAGCACCACTTCCGGCTCACTCTGAAAATATAATTGTCCATCTCTTATAAAAATGATAAAAGATTTAAAAAATCTTTTCAAAATCTTACTTTACGCTGCTTAATAAAAGCCCCACTCAATAATATTCCAGCTGTGTCATTAATGCTTTCATTGTACTGTAATACTTGCATTCATATTGCAACTACTTCTCCAGTAGTTGCACTATTTCCCATTTTTCACACCTCTGGGCCACATGCAAAGCTGTGGATCCAGAACAGTCCAGCAGAGTCCTTTCTGCTCCATTCAGCAGCAGAGCCTTTACAATAGGCATGCAGCCATGCTGGGCAGCCAGGTGTAAAGGTGTCGCCTTTCCTGAGTTTACTGCATTGACATCTGCATGATGTGATATCAAATGGAGGACACTTGGGAAACTGCCACTGCTACAGGCTACATGTAGTGGTGTCCATCCGTCACTGTCCTCATACACGTTTGGGTCGGCCTTGGCTGCCAGGAGCTTTAGCACCACTTCCGGCTCACTCTGGTGGCAGGCGAGGTGGAGCGGGGTCCATCCATTATCACCGCTAGCATTCACACAACCACCCTGACTCTCCAGCTGGACCACCGTGGCTTCATGTCCCCTTAGGGCAGCCAGGTGCGTGGGAGTCCAGCCTTGGAGGGTCCTGGAATCTGGGTTGGCCCCGTTTGTCAACAGCTGCCTGCAGATGCCTGTATGACCCTTCAGAGCAGCCAGGTGAAGTGGAGTGTATCCTCTGCTGTCTGCACTGTCAGTAATCACCCCGCTCTTCAGCAACTGTCTGACTACTCTGTTATGGCCTTCCTCAGCTGATAGGTGAAGAGCAGTGGACAGAGAGAAGTCGGTAGCGTTGGGATCTGCTCCCTGAGTGATGAGGAGCTTGGCAATATTCAGATGCCCATAGGCGGAGGCGAGGTGGAGCGGGGTCCTCCCTTGTGCCTCCTGCTCTCCGACAGCTTCATCTGACAGCCGTGAAAGCAGCAGGCGCACCACTGTTTCATGACCATTCTGACAGGCCAGGTGAAGGGGCATCCAACCGGCTTTTTCCCGGGCATCCGCCACAGCTCCTTTGTCCAACAGGAGACGGACAGTCCTGTCATCGCCATTCTGAGCAGCAAAGTGGAGCGCTGTCCACTGGTCCTCATCTCCCTGGGTGGCAGCCGCACCATGTTCCAGCAACAAAGAGATGATGTCATGCAGCCTGTAGAAAATAAGTTTGATTCATAATGTACACTATTACTGACTCTTGTCGTCACCATGAGGTTGCCAGGCAACCAGCAGAGACTCTAGCCTTCTATAGCATAAAAACATGAGTGGTATCAAGCTTTTCATCTAACTACTGGGAAGAAAGTGAGAAATACTATTTCCCAAAATGTCAACCTATTCCTTTAACTTTGAATACAGGAGTAGGAAGTCTTTGGTTAATGTTACACCTGCAGACATAATCAAAATAGCCAGTTAGGTAAATAAATGAATGGAATTACTTTTCTTTTCTTTTTTTTCCTTTTTCCTTGTCACTAAAATTGTTCAAATATATTTATACAGACCTGTGCAGAACAGCAATAATAAGAGGAGTGTAACCTCTGGCAGTCGTACAGTTGACTTCAGCACCCAGACTCAGGACATGCTCAACACTCTCTGCATCCTTGCTGGCTACCGTGTAGTGGAGGAGGCTCTTATTATCTGAAAACTGTGTGTCAACATGCTCTCTGTTCACAGACTGTCTGAAACTACCAAAGTCCTTTTTAGACAGCAGAGAAAGGATGCCGTCCTTGTCATGTTGGTCATCTGCAACATGAAATCAAAGGGCACTATATGAGAAAAAGAGCTGCGGAAATGGTGATTAAAGTGCGTCACAGAAAATGTTGCCACGTTGACGCCGTGTGCCCTCATTTCATTGTGTATGGCAGTGTGCATGTGTACATAATGGCAGAGGGTGAAGTTTTCTGGAGGCTATGGAGCTCAGTCAATATCAGTCTTGGTGTGAAATGTATTACTGCATTAGTGTGGAACAAATGTACCTTTACATTCATATTTTAACAAGGAGTGGCAATGAAATCTGCGTGAATGTTTATTTTATTATCTCTTCCACTGATAGTTGACTGCTTTTCAGCACTAAAGGTAATATTAACAATGTGACAGCACTGTAAATAGCAGTTTTTAAATGTCAGCCCTCCAGGCTTTGTACTGCTTTGAACATGATTTGAACATCCTATTCTACCCATGTGTTTACCTGAGGGAAGGTCAGGCATCTCAGGCAAAGCAATCTAAAATGGAAAAGAAAGAAAGGACATACTACAGTAGTTATTAGCTGTGACAATCAGTCATCCCAAGTGGTTAATAAGCACACATACAGTATCAATCAGTAAGTGAGCATGGGTCTTCAAGGGTATGAATGACTCCTAACACCTAAACATAACAACTACAATATTAATAACTGGATAAATTATATGCCCCATTTGCATTTGTGTAGTATATGTGTACTTTTCTCTTTTCAGCCACACTAACAGCTAAAACTGCCAAGAAAATGTGTACAGATTTTCATATCAGAGGATGAAGCCTACTGACATTAGTGATCCCTGAATTTTCCTCTAGCACCACCAAGAGGTTGCTTTTTCTGTTTTTTGGTGAAATGTTTCTACAACTATTGGAAGGATTGTCATGAAAATTGGTACAAATGTTCATGAAGGATCAGGCCTAATGACTTAGGTGATCGCCTACTGTAAACAGCCTCAGCTGTACTTTGTGGTTAGTGCTAATTAGCAAATGTTAGCATGCTAATACGTTAAATTAAGTCGGTAAGCATTCCAAAACTTAAACCTGCTGAACATCAGCATGTTAGCATTGTCAATGTGAGGGACTAATTAGATCTTCACAGAGCTCCTTTCATGGATGTAGAGTTTTTTGTAATATAAACCTGAGCTGCTCATTAGGCCAAAGGTGTACCAGATAGAGTACCATTCAAACAGAGTATTCAGCAGAGCTAACCTTATTTATCGGGAAAACCAGCCAAGGATATTTAGATTTCTGTCCCTCGTCACCGTTTTTGTGACACTGGATTGGTCCTGGGATCTTGAGGACTTCACTCAGAGCCTCCGTTTTCCTTACAGTGTCTGCAAACAAAACAGAAGTAATGGACTGCTCTGAATGTGGATGAGAATGTGGATCAAAAGATGGACCAGTGACAAAAGCCTCTCATGGAAGCAGATTAAAAGCCCTGGTTGGTTGGTTTTTTTAATCATGTGGCACTCGTCCATACTTTAGTGTACGAGAGTCTGCCTGCCGCACGTTAATACTGTGTTTTCTTGCTTGAAACACCTTTTTTATTGAGTGCAGTGTTTCATAACATTTTAATGGGATTTGTTTTTATAAAACACCCAAAAAGTTAAATAATGTTGACATTCTCATTAAAGGAAAAAAAGATTAATATTCTTATTAATTATCTTGGCATATTTTTACACTCAAATGGCGAAAGCAATTAAACACAAACTCAGTCAAAATCTTCTATGGATGCAATTATTTTTCCCATATGTATTTTGTCTTACGGACGGACTGCTGTTATAATAATTAAATCAGTCTTTGTACAAATAAGCCTTAAAAATTCTGGTATGTCATTATCCCAGGATGCTGGAGAAATATAATTCCTTTAACTTAAACTTAAAAATATATACATAATTGTATAATTTGTGTATACGTATGCAAGATATTGAGTAACCAGGTCCTTCACTGTGTTACATGACTTAAATCTTATCGTCTATAGGAGATAGTTCTGTTGTTTTGCATCAAAATGTATTTTGGCAATCAGATATTTCTGTTAAAGGAAAAACTCAGCAGCTTTGGAAACTCAGCACATGACATAAAGAGCTGCAGGTCCATTAAGAGCTTTAAATTCAAATTATAATACATTCATTTTTTGCATTTTGACATGTGTACCTGAGAATAGTGGCCTCTTCCTTTGGTCCTGGTCCCAGCACTGCCTCATGATGCAGATGATCTGATCACACTCATGGGGCTTCTCTTCAGGGATCATCTCCACACAGGGTCTCTTACCATGTGACACCTGTAACAGCACTGTGGTCACACTGCACCCTGGGTCCATAAAACAGATGTCAGGCACAGCGATCAATGTCAGTGTAGATCAACACATGCAGAGAATGACCACAGCAGCAAAGTGGGTTTAGTTGTTTCAACACAATTTCAAAATATTTTGTCAAAGGAGCACTGAACATTATTTTCCTACAATAGTAATCATGTGACGAATCATGTGACAGTATTAATCTTTTTTTTGTCTATTAAACAAACAACATATAATGTGTTAATTAGTGAGGTGCTTTATAGGTGCTTGCAGGTACATTTTATTCCCTTTGGACAGAGCCAGGCAAGATGATTACCAGTTTACAGTGTTTATGCTAATCTAAGTTAACCATCTCCTTCCTGGCTGTAGTTTCATTTTAATGGACAGACAGGAGAGTGATTCTGATCTCATCTAAATCCCTGCAATGAAGCTAATAAACCATTTCTGCAAATGTCAAATTATTTCTTTAGAAGGTTAGTTTACAGTTATGTTCAAGTAAATACAACAAAATATTAGGGCTGAGTTGTGACTTTGGTTTAGATACATAGAACTTGACAGTGCTGGGATTAAGATCACTTAAAAAGGTATGCCAACAATTTTAAATTAATGAATCCTTACCTGCATACGGTTTCTGCTGTGTCAGTATCTCCCAAATCACAATTCCAAAGCTGTAGATCAAAGATGAGAAAGCACTTATTTTCTCACCTGTGCAAATCCTGCATTCAACTTTGTCCCTCTTTTAGACAAAAGCATATTTTAATTTTTTTTTGTTTAAGAAAACATAGTGTGTTTTACAATAAAATAAAACCAGTGCATATAAATGGATAGAAAGAGTGAGTCAGACATGAGTAAAATACATAGAGTATGTCCCAGTGACCCGTAATAGAGTAAAAATATATACAGTAGAGGTCAAGGTTATACTGTGTGAATTGTACACTGAACCAGGAAAAAAGCAGTGACTCTTATTGTGCAATTTCCAAAATGCCCTTGGCAAGTCACCTGTAGACATCAAAGCTAGTTCCTGGAGAATCGGGACACTGATTGAAGGTCTCTGGGGGAATGTAACTTATGTTTCCTCTTGCTGTCAGATGCTCCATGAACATCTTCTTGCTCATGCCCTCTTCCCAGTGGATTGAACCAAAATCAGAAATCTTAGTAGAAAAACATAAATTCCAGAGTAGTAGAGGAATAGCATACATTGATCTGCAGAGCCCAGAAATGTAAGCATCAACAGTCTCGTCATGTTTCACTGAGTTTTACTGACCTTGACATGGAGATGATCGTCTAGTAGGATGTTGGACGTCTTGAGGTTAAGGTGGAGTAGTGGCGGTTTCATACTGTGGAGAAAATTCATGCCCATGCAGGTCTCATGAATCATCTGGAACTTCTTTGTCCACATCAAATTGTGACTGGCTAGGAGATTGTTCAGTGATCCATTACTCATATACTCCATAAC
The DNA here is from genome assembly GCA_036023855.1 of Gadopsis marmoratus. Taxonomy (NCBI): domain Eukaryota; kingdom Metazoa; phylum Chordata; class Actinopteri; order Centrarchiformes; family Percichthyidae; genus Gadopsis; species Gadopsis marmoratus. The sequence continues at coordinate 9,482 of JAVQJF010073973.1, forward strand.
CACAGCAGTGGCTTCACTGCACAGTCCGTAGACAGACACAACGTACTTGAATTTCACTTTGGTTATGTTGGACGCCTCTTCGATTATTCTCCTGTGATGGAAATAAAAATAAATAATAAATGAAGGGGTGTCACAGTTAAGAAGATTGTGGTAAGTTGCGTCAAATTGTCTTTTCTGGATTGTTTTTACATAACTTTACTTTTCAGCCACCAAAAAATTACTTTGGCCACCAAATTTAGGGCCTTAGTGGTGCCAGTGCTTGAAAATCTTACCGTTTATCCCTGGACTAACGAAACCACAAGATCTTTGTATGGTTCAAAATGAATGCAAAGTACACATGATGAGAAATTACTGTAAAGTCAGACATCTGCTTGCAATTGACAGCAGGATGACAGGCAATTTGTGCTAGTTGTAATTTTTTAAGTCTCACCTGTAAAAGTTGTTTGCACACAAGGTTGTGTTAAAGCTCTTCAGGGCACATTTTACCCGCCAGACCTTGAGCTTGACCTGGTACACCTGACCAAATCTACATTCTACCACCTTAATCCAGTCAGCCTCAAAGTCATCTTTCTTGAAGTTCCTGAACTGGCCAGGGGATTCATCAAGACAATCCATGAGTACAGCGATACACACAGAGACCCTGAAACACACCGACTGTCTAATCCTACGCATAAACAGGGTTAATATTCCAGATCAGCATCGATCAGCAACACAGCAGGAGCTTGAGTCTCATGCCTGGGAAAAGAAAGTTATAGAACATGGATACACACTCAAATCAGAGGCAGCTGGCTGTGTGAAAGGCATGTGGAGTCACATACTACATTGTCAGTTTATGGGAGGAGTTGAGGTGCAGAACTTGTTTGAACTGCAATGTTGCAAAGCCGGTTCTTAGCTGGCAAAACTGCTGGCCAAGCTTTCAGGCTTCCAGATATACTGCATGACTTTTACCTACAATACCAATGCTGACACACATCCATTTTAAAGAAAAACTAAGGAATTCCTAAGGAATATCTAGATTCAACACCAACAGAGTATCAGTTATGATAGTTGATATGATAGATATGTCCATAGTAATCTGGGTCTGCATACTGTAGGTATACAGTAAATGGACTGCCTAATGAACCATCCACTTCTATCAAACTGCACTTTAACAAGGCACTTAACCCCCAGCAGCTCCAGCGGAACGGCTCAGTAGGCAGCAGTTTGAGTTATAGTATATGGCAATTCTCTGTGGCACAATGGTGTGGATGAAATATGTGTGTGTGTGTGTGTGTGTGAGTGAGTGTGTAGAACCGATGCACGCCCACACAGTTGCTCTAAATTGTGATGTCTACATAACATAAGTTGATTTATGGACAAGAAAACAAGAACTGAAATAACGTTAATTTATGAGAAAGGTTTGTCATTTCCTGGGGAAAGTTCGACATTTTGGGAAACATGCTTATTCACTTTCTTGCCACGAGAAACACGGATGAGAAGATCAATAACACTCTCATGTCTGTCAGTTGAATATGAAGCTACAGCCAGCAGATGGCAAAGGCAACAAATCTGCACCTCTAAAGCTCGACAGCGTCTGTCTGCGTGTGGTATTGGAAGGGGGCATTCTTGTCATCATGAGGCAACCAGCAGAGACTCCAGGAAATCGACATTCCGGGCCCATAATTCCCACGCACATGTTGTTTTAAGCCATTAGTTTTTGTATGGAATAAGCAAATGAGATATAACATGTTAATACGTGTTTTATTTTTTAAATCGTTCAATTTTTAATTAATATGTTAATTAGTGAGCTTCAGAGGTGCTGTTAGACAGATTGTGTTACCTTTAGACCTGTTTCCAATCTTTCTGCTAAACTAAGCTAATCGACTGCTAACCTCCGCTATGCTAACCTTGATTTTTACTGTATGAGAGTGGGAACGATCTTCTCATTTAACTCATCTATTGTAACAAGACAGCAAATGAGCGTATTTCCCAAAATGTCAAACTATTCCTTTGAAACAGTTTTGTGTAAGTAGTTCTTTTCAACCGATTCCTTTCTGAGATAAATGTACTCGCTGGTGGTTCACAGAGATGGTTTCTCTGTGATTGGAGGTGATATCAAAGCTATTTCTAGGTCCATTATCTAAAAATGCCTCTTATCCTTAGAGGGTCGTGGGGGGGGGCGATTTGTGGTAGGAGGGTGGCCTACCTGAAGAAAACAGCAAACTACACACAGAAAGGCTCCAGCTGGCTAGTGGGTTTGAACCCCAGCATTTGAACCCTCTTGCTGTGAGGTAACAGTTCTAACCACTGCACCGCCATAATTCCAATGTAAAGTTTTCCACATCAGTGTGCAAACACATTAGGATTACTTTGCTGTTATCAAACAGTGTCAATTAAAGGACACAAAGCTAAAGTTCCAAAGATGTCAAGGTAAAATAATTAAGGAAAATTCAAACCAAGTGAAAATAATAGTAGTCATAATGAACATTTTGTGCTTCTTTATCTTTTAAAGGCCTAAACTGGTGTTTGGTAAAACACAATTTTGCCTTAAATTGTGTTGATAGTTGACTTTAATACTTTGTTGGCAAAGCTCAAGCATATGTGTAAATAAAAAGTATCTGTAATGTATTTACTGTGACACTGAACATAACTGAGATTCGTATCTCTCATACTTATCACTTAAAGTCAGTCTGGCTGGTTTTCCCTGCTCTGTTGAAGAAACAGAAAAACAGAGACTGAACGCTTTTGAACTGATTTGTGTGCGGAGGTTTGTTGTTTACCACAGACAACAACAGGGTTTTCAGTTTCAAAGGAACTGCTGGAGCTGGTCATGCAGCGCATTTAGCACACTGTAAATTGATCAATAATTATTTAAAACATGAATTGTAAATGTGATGTGAGAGCTGCACCCATTTCAGTTCCCAATGTGTCAAGGCATTTACAGCCTTCTACCTTGACTTCCTGTTAGGCCTCGAAACTGTGGATTCCATCTTTCTGCACCATTAAAGCAGGGTGTTATTTGAGAGAAAGATTTAAACTGCCAAACTTATGTGAGAGGATTAGGGTAATAAGCTCATTCAAGAAGATGAGGAAACAAACCTCCTTCCCTTTTATTCCCACCTGCTGTCCTGTTTTATAGGCTTGTCAGTTTTATTTTACCACCATTTAACCCCCTTTACAGCTGAATTTATCTAGGGACATGAGGTGATTTGTTCTGATGTTAAAGAAAGAACTGAATACATTTATAGACATGCACAAACATTTATTTAAATTGTTCCAGTGGGCCACTAGTAGCTTTTGCATATAAATATTTGGGCCATATCTCTTGGGTTTCTTCATTCCTAGCAGATAGCACATTTAGATTCAGTATGGCTCCTGCTGAGAGCATGATGCAAGTCTCTAGCACAAACTCACAATTGTGTGCAACACTCACTTCAGTCCACAATGTATGTCTCATGAGAGAACAGCTACAGGTCAGGATTCGTCAGTCATGTTTCCTTCTTCTGTGCTCCGAGGTGGCATTTTGTTCAGTTTTTAATTTCAAAGAGATGGTAAGAAAGGAAAAGTAAGGTAACGTTTATTAATAATTCCACTTCAATATGATTTCCCCCTCCATGCTCCTTTTTAAATCTGTTGGCTCACGCTGCAGGGCTGTGGTCGGGAGAGGATGCACATCTGTCGCATGGCTTATATGTCTGTGTTGTTATCAGACTGCAGACAGCCTAAACACTAAATACTGTAAACATCATATTGTGAGACTCCATGTGATTACAGATTAATTACTTTGAAGCATACTAATACACTGTGGGTCACCATGGTGGGCTGTCATATGATTTTCTTAGCTGAATTATGAGAAGACAGAAGATCACCTAAGTTATACTGTATATCATCATTAATATAGTCAGTTCTGAATGCTTTTCTCCCCACAGGCTTTAGACAGCTGCATTAAAAGCTGAATCTGCACTGTTTGTGGTCCTTTTATTGGGCAACACTCTGCGGAACTCCTTCCAGCACAATGTTCTCCTGAGCACCCCAACTCTTCTCAATGCTCTCTCACGCTCTACATATGCATGCGGGCGTGGTAATAGATGAGTTTAACATCCACTGACAGCCATAGTTTCATGCTTCACTAACTCTCACTATTATTTAGGATAGACTCGTGGATTGATGTTCCAATGAAAACCAGGCGCTCGTGATCAGATTTCTGATAGGCTACCTGAGGGGAGAAGTCTGTCTTCATTGATGGAACACACATCTCGAAGCTCAGTCAATCGCATTAGTAGGCTCCAACATGCTGGGAAAGTTGACTGGCTGGAGCCAACGGCTTTTCCATTGCCCCTCATGTCCTCTAATAACAAACAAGCTTAACTCCAGTGGCTCTGATCCATATTCTGTGAGCATAGAAAGTGCTAAACATAACCAAACAAAGCAAAAGAGTGGGGGGCATTGAGGTGAATGGGTTGTCTAATCTGCTACGTACTGTGATAAATGCTGGCGTATGTAAGCTGGGTGTTTCAGACTAGAACATTAATTGGTTCCTGTGAATCTCTCAAGAATATTGAACATTTTTTAATCAAAACCTATCTTAAAGTGATATTTTACCACTTGTGTTCCCCATAGAATTTAAACATGCAAGGTACGTGAGAGAGCGCGGTAACACAATGAATCATGATCTAGTCAACTTAGGTACATGATGTCTAGGATTTACTTACAGATTGTGATATGATGATATATCCCTCTTGTATGCACTGGTTCAAATCTGTGCGTAATCTAATTTAGAAACCCTTGAAATGTAAACCTCACTTAACATACAGGAGTATCTGTTTTGACACAAATCTTTTATTCTTTTTGTTTGGATAAGGATAAACTTTGCCTGCTTTGATTTTTTCATTCATTTCTATGGTGATGAGGTCAAATATCTCTGAATGCTTTTTCTGCCACCAGCAGTTAGTTTCAGTTTCACCCCTGCTGACACGTTGCTATGCTGTAGCAGATGACAAGCAACAGATCTGTGATAGAAATATTGAAACACTGAAAAATATTTTATCTACTCTAAAATTACCTTATTGTATTATCTGTAGGTAGTCTTTCATTAAAGTTGTTTTAGGATTGATGATTGATATTAGCTGTCTAAAACAAATGTGTTGCTAATACGACATGTTACTTTACTGTTGATTTAAATACATTTTACTATTTACTTTTACTCTTATTAGCTTACTCAATTGATTAATGTGTCGTACTTAATGTTGATCTTTCACTGTTGATACTGTGTTTCTTCCTGGCATGAAGCACAAAATGTGACAGTTAGAGTCGTTTTATGCTACAAAAGAAGTAGTTTCCTAGAACAAGCAACGCAAAAGCTGTATAGCTGTGAAAAAGACGTCATACCGATGGAGGACATGGACACTCGGTTGTAAACACAAAAGGTGACTACACTTGTTGTCCAAGGAATAAAAAAGAGAGTTTAAATCCCTGCTTACTTTCTCGCCTCCACACACCTGCCCAGTCACTGCACAAAGTCGTTGTGAATGTCAGGTCGGAGATTCACAGCATGAATTACAGTCAAAGTCAATAATGATCAAGAGACAGATCAAAAAACGTTATTTCTGTAGAAGAACTGCTATATATATTTATTTATTCAATTGTGAAATGGTAGATAATGATTAATGGTTAAACATTTTACATGATTTTCCATATTACAATATTGGTGCAATATAATAAGTCATTCTGATTGGACATTTAAAAAGAAAACCAACTCTGCAGAGGGAATTTTCCTAACCAAATGAGAGATGTTTCCCCTGAACTATCTATCACAGAGGCTCAATTTAACTGTCAGCCTGTGAATGCATACATTATATTAAACCAGTATTAACGAGCTATCACTCTCAAATTGAGATACAAATAGTATTGATTTGTTGCCACTGAGGGAAAATAAAGGTATGAGAGCAGCTTTTCTATTTGGGGATGGTGTTTATTTTCAGTGAATGATAATAGACTGCTCGTGGTTAAGTGTGAAATTCGACTGCAACAGCTGTGTCACCTATGAGAGGAGGTGTGAATTGGATTGCTCCTCATCATCAGTCTGGTCTATACCGGCTGATACGACGGGCCGCCTCTGCTCTATGGATAATATGATTGACTGCTCCACTGTCTGTTGATTAATGTAATTCTCGGCAGCTATTTTGGTGAGGACGTGATCAGTGTAATTGGCGGTTGTTCTTCCTTGGTCACGGTAGGATCAAGTCACCTCCTGGGCGCAGGCAGCCACAGCAGGCTGGTGGCGGTGCTGCCGAACGGAGCAGCCAGATTGCCCGGCGACGGTAGGCCAGCCACAGCAGCAGAAGGGTCCCTGTGACAAGAGAGGAGCCAACCACCAGGCTGACGATAACCAGAACCAGATCCAACTGTGATGGGTCTGAAAATTAAACAGAGAATGTAGCTACGGTCATGATTTGTTTTTCTTAGTAGAGAGAAAATAGCCCACAGTCACCCTAACTTGATTTAATTGCACGTGTCTTCGATAGTGTGGCTTCTTTGTGTTTCACGAGGACTCACAATACTGTAGAATGTACCCTTTAAATGTTTCTTCTTTATTACAATTAGAAAGAGTACTACAGGTTCACCCCAAAGGTACAGAGGCATCCTCTACCAGCCACATTTCTAAATGTAATAAAAAAAATATTTTTTAAAGGGAGCATTCAACAGTCTTGCAACTTGTGAAACAGAACGTATCTACATTTTCGTTTTTTGACTCAGCATCTGTATAGAAAAGATGTGCATGTGTTTTGCACACTGAGTGTAGAGTATCTTTCCATGATAAACCCAATGGGTAGATTTGCACAAAGAGCACCACGTAAAAATATGGCTCTTCTCCTCGCATGCTATAAATAAATGACATGGTCATCGTCCAATCACGCTCTTCTATCTCAGATTGATCGTTTTTGTTTTAAGGCACAGCTCATAATGACCTATCTCCTCTGGAAAGGTAGAATTCTTCACTTCCTTCAACACGGGACCAAAGGATATGCGATTCCTGAGATTGGTGACAACAGCCGGTGGACCCTCTAAGGGAAATGCACTCCTCCGCTGAAGACACTGCTATAAAAAGACAAGGGAAACATGTAGCATGTGAGAATGAAAAATGACAGAGTAGCTAACAGGTAATTAACTTTTAAGAAGAAGGATGGTGTTACTGTTTATCAACGAAAATAGTGGGAACAATGCACAAATAAAGCAACTGAAATACTGCAGCTGCACTTATTTGTATTTACATATGTCTAAAACCTGTTTTTCCTTGTGGTGGGTTTTTTTTTTTGATAAAAGGGCAGGAGCAGAAACATCTATTTCAAATAGAGAGCTGGAAATAGGATTTTAGCTTGAAAGCAACACACCTTCTTTTAATCTTAGCAGCCCACTCTGAGTTGGAGCAGTTCAAAGTAGTTGAGAAATAATGTATAGCTCTGGTGTAAATGAACTGTTTCAGGAAAATATGTAGCCTGACATGCCAAGAAAGTAACACCATTTCAAGGTACGAAAAGATAAAAAGATCAATAGACCCCCACAAAGACAGTTGCAGATTATGTGGAAAAATGTAAAAGTGTTGTAGTCTTGTCATAGCAATGCATTTTAAACATCAGTATACCAGCGTCTTTGCACTACTACAAAACATGAGGAGACATTAGAAACATTATCAGAGAGCTCCACAAAGGCAGACATCAAAATGAGTCTCCAGATTGTATCCTCTGTTTCACCTCTGCCCTCTGATGATTCCGTTTTTCCCATTAGCTCAGAGGCCACAACAGCAGGAAACAGCAGTTGGTATCAGTGTCCTTTGCAACTCTGCAAGTGTTATTCTGAAACTTTGCAAAGACCTTATCTGAACTCCAGTGAGTGCATTATGACATGACAGATGTTGGCTGGATGTCTTTGGCTGTCAGCCTCAGTGTTAGTGAGTACGTCTCACTCTTTTCACATTTAGAAAGCGGGATATTTATACTACGCCCTCCCTTTTCACTTCTAATTCAGGAAAATAATGTGTCTCCTTGCTTGGAAATAATCATTTCTCTCCTCCTACTTTTCCTATCATATTCGGCCATGTATTAATTTACCTCTTCTCCAGTTCCTCACTCACCTTGGTCTCCTTTCTTGCTCGTCTCCCCAGCCCATTAACATCAGCCTGTTCGCTTCTCATCTGTCTCCCTGTGTTCACAGTGTCACACCCCTTGTCACTACATTTAAATCACTCTCAGCCGCTCATTCTCTCATCCTCTCTCATTTATTACACAGTGCACCCTCTGCAGTCTTACCCTTTCACAGTCAGAGCTGTTCCTCAGGCAGACACTGAGATCACAGTGTAGGTACACTACGGAGTAATTAATCATTTGGAAGAGACTGATGGTGAAGCTGGCAGTGGTTGACAGGGCACTGGGCAGCAGCGTGATTCCCGCTGGCTCTACTGCTAACCTGAGGCACCAACACAAATACAGTATAACCTTAGCAGAGTCATTTTCCCTTGAAAGAAATAATGAAATGTTTAAGCAAAAATAGTAAAATTCTGAATATCCTGCAGGTCCCCGCACAGCTATCAAAAGCCATTGAAGGTGTATTGATCAATACATATGAAAGCAGAAAAAAGCCCAGATCTGCAAGCTATGAATATTTTATATGGAATTGGGTTGAAAGCTTAAGAGAATAGAAATCGTGTTAGGTAAAGGTCAGCTTTCACTTCATGTTGCTGTCAGAGTAATATCACTACTCACGGTGCGTGATGTTAATAAATTATGCGCTTAAATTTAGCAATATCATCTAGAATGTATTCACCAGTATGCTGATGTTTGGCTGGTTTACTCAGCATCTAAGGAGAGATTTGGAATGATTTCAACGTTATACAGTCATTCTTCATTCCACCTGAAAGAGCTTCATCTTAAAAAGATTTGTCCCAGGTGTACACACTTTTTACAAGTGTTCTGTTCTGACGCACTGTAAAAGTCAACAGCCAGCCTGTTCACATTTTGACTTATTTTAGAGGTTGTGCATTTATACGGCTGCCTCTTTAAGTGTGCTGGAACATAGTGAATTTCCATCTATCTGAGTGATGCTGGCTCACAGAGATAACACCGTCAACCTACAGCAGTCCTCTGTTTACTGAGCAGAGAATATTCAGCTCTTAAAAACTGACCCGCAACTCCCTGAATTGATATGAATTGTAGTTATAACACTGTTTCTATCTGGTCAGACTGTGTTCAGACTGTTAAAGAGGTTGAAAAGTTGCATTATTAATGGGTGTATTTCTATAAAATGTTTGAGAAAAAAAGTCTGGATTTCACCATTTGTTTTCAGAACATCAGTCCAATTTCTACCATGTTAGGCAGCATATGAAATAAGAACACCTACATTAAAAGACAGAGGGCTTGTTTATATTTCATGAAAGATGAGATGGCTGTACATAGGTCAGTAAATGTACTGTAAATTTCCCACTGTGTTTGCTGACTCTGCTCATCCATATTTAGTTTTTTGTACTACAGGAAATTACATTTTCTGGGGTACTTGCCCTCGTATTATTTTGCCTGAATTAAGCTCTTTTACCCTAAAATGACAAGCCAGCAAACCCTGCCCCTCTTAACATAAAACAACAAAATCTCATGCCTATCACATTGTTTCAGCCGTTCCTGTGTACCTGGAGAAAAGACAGCAGGTGGAGCTGGTGAGGTCAGGCTGGATGGTCGGGGACAGGCAACAGGAAGTGACCGCAAGGTCTATCCAACTGTAGTTTGTTTTCAGGTTGATAACCACTTTGAGGTTCCCAATTGCCGGCACAGCATCACCAGGCTCTACACCTCTGCCCAGGGTCAGACTCATCTCTGCTGTGTAGTTTCCACTGCCACACAGCTCATCTGAAACTTCTGTTACACTGCCAATAGATTAATAACACTTCAGTTTGGAAAAGGAAACAATGGTATGTGTTATTTGTCCATTTGCCTAATACAGATCTTAACTAACAGACAATAGCAGTAATTTTACTTGTTTAAGGCCACAAAGTACATTAAAAATCCCACACTTTATATTACTGCTGACCATGGCCTGAAGAATATGCTTTAGCAGGTTTTAAAAGGTTGGAGAATTATTTCTTATCTTCCAGGCAGTAATTAGTTTTCATCCATTTTGCTGTAGTATGAAAATAAACTTTATAGAACTGAAACTTGCGTGACATACGTAATCCATCACCATCATAACCACTTTGCTTTAATCTTTAGTCAAAGTTGAGCAGGTACTGATTTGAAAACTCTCCTCCAGCTCAGTGGTGGTGCATGTAAGGACATACTGACATTTGATAATGGTTCTGCCGGGCTGTACATATGCACAGTGGTGGTTTGAGCTAAATAGCAGGTATAACGTGTGTTCACACTTGCTAATTAGCACTCTACACAAAGTACACTCGAGGCTCTGAGACTGATGGGAATGTCATTAGTTTTGCAGGTATTTGGTCATAAAGCAAAGCACTAGATAAAAAAAGTCTGACTTAATGATGGCGCTGAATGAAATGTTAAGGGATTGCCCAGATTATGGACTGACTCACTCATCAACTGTGCCACCACGTCCATGTACCACGTCCATGTACCACGTCCATGTTTGATGATTGTTTGTCTCCAAGGTTTGATCCTCCAGTACCATAGCTCATGACTGTGATGCTTTTAAGCAGCAGACTCCCAAATATTAGATTCAGGAGTGACTTAAATTAATCATGAGGACGGGTTTTCAGAACTGTACCTGCTCATAACTCCATTACCATGTCACAATATTTATTTAGAGAAAAAATAAAGCAGTTTTCTGTGATGGATTGTCTATACTTGATAGCATAACTCATGCAAACTCCCCTGTATGGTTCTTTAATTTAACACGTGATTAAAAAATAATAATAGCATACACAATGAGATTACCCAGAGAGATACAGATGAGGTGATGTTCTCCTCCTGTGTTTCAGCCTCGGCAGCTCTGATTCAGACTCTGGCTCTAGCAGTAACAGCTTGCGCCCAGACTCTTGAACTGCTATCTCTCCTTCAGCACGCGCTGACCTGGTGGCATTTTGTGCCTCAAATATCTCAGCTTTGGCTGCTCCTCTATTTAATTGTGTTTCTGTATTTTTTTCTGTGAGCAGTGTCCACTCAGTAGTCTTTACAGTGGTCTGCACCATAGTTGCTTGAGGTTCAGATGAAGTGACCTCCGCTGCAATAGCCTCCTGAGCTTCAGACATTTCTCTGGGGGAGTGTTTTTGTTTTGTTTTCTCTACAAACTGGGCCTGCTCAAGTGTCCGACTTTTCTCCAAATGATCTGTTTCAACAAGTACTCTCCTTGTTCTTGTTGAAGTTTCATAGGTCATACTCTTGGCATTTTTGGTCATAGTCTCACCACCAGTGGCGTGGTCATGATCAGATTTGCTGGTGGCTGGTGAAAGTGCTGCATAGTCGAGGTTGGTGGCCGGTGGTGTAGCCTTTCCAGGTACAGGACAGTCTGTGCTGCAGTTGCCATTTTCACTAGAATGATCTCTTTCTTTGTTTCCTGTTTGTGTTTTATAAATTTTCTCTAGAGCGGTAGGATCAGTCTCACCTGCTCCAATTGTTGTTTCAGTCTCACCTGACTTAGCACAGGCAATTATGCTACAGCTTGTTTTATTAATAATCTCTGTGGGCGAAATCCCTGTCCGTGGTACAGAATCAGTCACAGCTCCAAGTATTACTTGACTTATTGAGGGCTTTTCAGGTAATGCATGCTTGTTGTGTTGGTCTGCTCTGTGCAATGTATGTACTATAGGAGTCCTCTCATGTAGAGGATGTTTGGCTTCAAATGCAGCCGTTGATGTCATAGCTGTTTTGATGTCATTAAAAGATGAATATTCTGCCCTTTTAACCATGGTAGGTGTTATGTCATGTGCCCCTCCAGCTCTGTGGGCAACGTTTAACAAACCTGTTTGGACGCCCAGCACAGGGTCATTCATAGGGCGTGTTATTGCGATCATACCATGCAGTGCATGCTGGCTTTTTTCAACAGCCTGTACAACAACTTCATGCTCAGGCTGCTCTACACTCTGTGTTTCTGTTGTGTCTATTCTTTTCACAGCAGGGGTGAGTTTACCAGTAGCGGGAGTTGTGGGATGCTCTCTCAGTGACAAAGGCTCAATATGACTATTGGACTGTGTCGTGCGCTCAGCATGTGCATCCCGAGATGACTTTTCAATAACAACTTCAACACTCTCACCAGTGGTCAGCGCTGATTCGTGAGCTTCTGTGTACACAATCAGACCACTTATGCTAGCAGTTGGTGCGAGAGACACAAAATCATTGCTTTTAGTTGTGGTTATCTGAAATTCAGAAGTAACATTGATTATCTGGTCAGCGTTCTGCTGTGTAGATATACGGGGGATCTTAACGTCACTTCTGAAATGAATGTGTGGATCGGGCAGAGCCCTGTCACCCGCAGTGCCTCCTGGTGTGGAGGGATCATGTTGCTTTTCAGTTGTTTTTGCTGCATGATGTTCCATATCCGAAATAGCATTGTTAGTCACATCATTAGCCTGCATTTTGGGTATTTCGGGCAAACTATCTGACTCCATAAATGCAGTGGTGTCAGTTTGATCATTTGTTTCGATCACTGGCAGAGCAAGATCATCTGTAACAGGCACAAAATCCTCATTTATTGCCTGCTCAGTCTTGTGAGTGGTCTGAATTTCAAACATGGTGGGCATAGTACTTGTTTCATTATAACTTTCTAATTGGGAGAGATGATTATCCTCAAAGGTAGCTTTTACTGTGTTGTTTCCGTCATCATCGCCATCTACACTGAACAGGTCATCGTGGTTGTTCTCATTAGTGCTTTTCGCTGCCAGTTTCTCAGTCTGTTTTATTGACAAAGAGCTGAATTCATCAGTGTCACTGCATTTACGTGTACTCATGCCAATTCTTTGCGCTTTAAAGGGGGAACTGTTCTTTTCATCTCTGTTCTCTGTTATTTGCTTTGAGACTACATCTGAGTGTTTAACTGCCGAGGTCACCATCTTTTGCACACTCCCCTCAGTCTGATTTGTCTCAGCAGTGGTCCCCAACAAGAGCTCAGCATAGACACTTCTACTATTTGCATATTCAGCTTCGGAGTTGGTCCTTGCTTGTTTTTCCTCTGAGGCTGATCTTGTTGGCCGTGTCAGGCGGTAGGTGCCAGGTAAACTGTCCCCTCCAAACAACATGAGATTTAGCAGTGGTGACGTGCTGCTGAGAGGAAATTGATCGTTTTTTGCTTTAGGACTCATCGATGCCATTAGGGCCTGTACAGATCTCTGCTCGTTATCATCATCGGTAGCATGCAAAGCATCTGAATGGGCTGTCTGCTCTGACAGTTTAAATGAGCACGGCTGGCCTGAAGTCATGTCAAAGCAGGGGGAGGAGGAGGAGGACTGGCTTATCTGCGGGTCAGACTGCCCCTGGTGAGGCAGCAACTGGCCTATGGAGATGTGGGCCTGAGATGACAAGGCTGCGGTTGTGGGTGGGCTCCTAGATGAGTGGTTACACATTTGCAGAGCAGGAATCCCTGCAGAAGATATAGTTACTTTGTCAATCATGTTAGAGGTTAAGCGGTCCTTGACACTGGATTCAAATATATGTGTTGGTGTAATGTGTTGCGTTTGCTCTCTCTCATTTGTAGTCTGCGAAAGCGAATTTGCCATCGAAACTGAAGTACTACGTTTATGCCTGTGATCTGAGATGCTGTAAATAATTGATACACTGAGAGTAGAACTATTCACAGTAAAGTGGGGATGAGCTCTCTGGAAGCCAACTGTGATTGCCACTCGTGGGGGGGTGAGTGACAACATATTACTGATACTGTTTAGTTCAGGATGTGCTGATTTAGATGCACTGGTGTGTGGGGAAATTGTTAGCTTCAAGGCATCACTAAATTTTGAAGCGCTAACTCCAAATATTTGTGAGTGTTTTGGGACCATTTTTGGTATGGCAGTCCCAGAAATCGTAGCCTCAACAACTTTTTTCTGTGTACTTTCTTTAGTAAGTGAAGGAGTAGCTTCATGCTTTGTAAGCGTAGCCCTGTGGGCAGGCAGATGAGGTTTGATCTGTGTGTATGGCTCTTTGGTAAAATATGTAGTTCTTGATCGTGTCGGGCTCTGAGATCTCAGAGTTAAGTGTAGTGGTCTGTGATTGCTTGTCACTTTGTAGGAAAATGGCTTATTTTTCATTTCCACAATTTGTGCAATATTTTCACCCAGATTAATGTCCTTGTGCTCAGTGGCTCCCAACTGTTTAATCAAACTGTGGCAGGAAGACAGGTTTGTAACCGTGTGCACTTTGTCTCTGTTAAGTTCTTTAGAATTAGTAGTAGGTCCAAGGGGAACATTTGTCATGTCCTCTCTCCCAATTTCCCCGTTATGTTTAATGTCTTCCATGCCCCCTGCTTCCACTCTTCTAGCTTCTGCTTCTTCCTTTGTCAAAGGCTCTCTCTGTGTCTCAGGTACATCTCTGTTGGATATCTTTGTATTTATTTCAGACACACCTTTTCTTTCTGCACCTTCCTCATCCCTTACTTCCTCTTGTCTTGGATCTTTGTCATGTATCAAAGTTACATCCTCTTCTCCTGTGGTTCCTCTGCCTTCCTCTCTACTTGTCTTGGCTTCGTGCTCATCCATTTTATCCTCCTTCCGGTCTGTATTTTGATTTATCTCTAGTCCAGTATTAATGCTTTTTTCTTGTTTCCCGCTTCCCATCTTATCTGATCTAAATAATTCTTCTCTTTTGTTCCCCAACATTTCATCATCCCTGATCTCCTCTTCTTCTGGTAACTTTAGTTTCTCTTTTGACTCTTTAATTTCTCCGGCCTGCTTGCCCTCCGTCTTGATAATCTCTTTGTTCTCATTTTCTGAAACTACCGTCAACAGCTGCTCATTTTTATCTTCCAGCCTCAGATTCTGGATGATTGTTGAATCTCTGATTAAATCCCTGTTATATTTGACAAAGGATTGGTGTGTTGGTGCCACATGGTTATCAAGGCTAACATCTAAAGTCCTAGCCTGAGTCATTTTTGATGGACTCCCTAAAAGTCTGCTCATTGTGAGGCTCTCAGACGATGACTTGCTTGCTAGTGTTGTTAGAGTCAATGTGTACACGTCATCATCAAACTTTACAGGCACAACATCTTTTGTTCTTGCTGTAAAAGTTGGAGTTTGCGGTTCTTTCATAACTGGTTTCTTCACTGGCCCTGAGGGGTCAACAAAAGACTGTTTAGCAATGCTGTTTACAGTGTTAAATGTTTGATGAGACTTCTGCTTATCTGTCAGGTGTCTCTCTGTGGTTACAGATGCAAACTTGATGGCAGAATCAGTTTGTAACAAAGTCAACATGGGTTCTTTGGTATGAGAGCTTGGTTTAGCTGCCGTTTGGCTCCTCGATACCGAGATCAAAGAATCAGCTCTTCCTGTCAGAGCTTGAGACTCAGTGTATTGCCCACTAAGGCTGAAGGGTGTTATTGTGCTATGAGCTTCAATCATCCTCATTCTTGCAGTTGGATGTGATGAAGCACTGTCGTCACTACCTTCTGGTGGAACACTTTGCTGACTGCTGGACATGTGGGGCGCTTCAGCTATGATAGGCGTATTGCTTACTGACCCACTGCTGACGTCCAAAGGTTCGTTTTGAATAAATGCATTGTTGACGTTTGTTGAGGAAGCATTTATGTTATTCTTACTGAGATATATCAGTTTTGTCTGTGAGTCCCTGATGCTCACTTTTTTTCCAAACATCTCTTGTTCTGCATTTTTTACTGGTTTTCTGATAGTATAAAGTGACTTTGATGAGCGATAAGGAGATGTGGTTGTTGAAATCTCTCTCTCTGTGACCAACGTTTCACTAGGATAGGTGTGCCTCGCTTGTTTCTTGGTGTCCTTTTGAGTTACTGAGGACATCTCAGCAAGGGGCTGTCTGTCAGATGCAACTGTTCCTGTCTCTGAGAGAAAAGATTTGATTTGGGAATTATTCAAAGGGTCTAGACTATGATTCACAGTTGTATTGAAGGATAAAGGAGGAAATGTCACATTGTAAACTAGTTGTTGCCTCACACCCAAACTAGAATGCTTAGTAATGTTTCGGTGATTGATCTCTTTGTTCAGTAATTCTTCTTGCCTTCCAACTGAGTGTTGATGTAAACCTGATGAGGAGGTTCTATATTTACTGAAATCTAAAGAGAGCCCCTCTGTACTAAGAGAGTCTGAAGAGCCATCAGGTGACAGTGAAGGCAGAGCCGCAGAATTCTCAGTGGATGCCACTCTTCGATATTTCAGACAGATCAAACACCAGTCTGTCACATGGTTTCCTCTCACTGAATCTTCTGCTGTGTCGCTGTGGAATATGGATTGCGTCGTACCGAACGCATGCTCATTTCTTCCAAGGATTGAAATCCCCTTTTCATCCTTGCCGTGAGATCGTTTGTCATCATTGTCATTACGCAGCGCAGCCAGGTTATCAATTACATGAGGATGAGATGCAGATAGGATTGGAACTCCCGGCCCTCTGTCAGCAGATGTGAGAGTAATAGAGTCAGTCTTTCTCTTTTTTCTGTTATCAAGCAGAGTGTGCAGCCAAAGAGAGGCTTTCACTGCCTCTGTGGACAAACGGACCTCTTGCTCTGAGGTGCCATTCATCATTGATTCAAATGCAGCTTGTGTAGAAGAGAAAAGGATCTTATAATTAGTAATCAATGGGACTTCTGATTCAGTGTGAATCCTCATAGCTGATGGATTGTCTCTCGTTGATGTGAGAGAGTTTCGCCCATTTCTGGAAACAAAACGCCCTCCACTCCATGAGGCAATTGTGGCCGATGTTTTTGTGATTTGTGTTCTGTCATAAGGTGCCATTGGTCTGGTCTCAAACAAGACCACCCCTGGAAACTTGGCAGTCACTTCCACTGCAGTGTGTTGATGTGTGTTCTCCGTAGGTATTGCTTCTGTGCCATGACCAATCGTGTTTTTCTTTTTCAAAAGCTGATCTTTTGTGACAGTTGTGCCTTTTGTTTGCTCTGTGTGGTAACCTTGGAAATCTTCTTTTTCTGCCCAGACTACACAGAATAAAAACACAACATGTCACTCAAGTTTCTTCCCCGAAAGCTGTCCTTCCTTAGTATTGTAGATCCATGTCACATTAAAAAATAATTTAACATTAATATTAATCAAATTAGTCCCAGTAATTTTGAAGGGTTGCTGGTGCTATTTGCTGAGTTGCAAGAGTCTACTGAGAATCTACTAGGGTTGCATAGTCATATAATAAATATTTTCATGTCAGGCAATATTTATGTTGATAAAAGTATGTTGCAAGTAATGGGAGAGGGTGGGGCAGCAGTCTTGCCACCACTTAATTTAGGATCCTTTTCCTCCCTTGGTAAAAGACCATAAAATATAAATTTAGCTAGCACTTGAAACTTAAAACATACAGTAGCCCAAGCTGACCAATCACAATTCTTGTGATTTACACAATGTGACAATATCTATAGAAGGTCCATGCATTTAAATCAATTCAGTGCATATTAATTTAGTGATGCACAAATAATAAAAAGCATTTGAATAAACGTAAAAAAAAGTTGATGCAAATGTTAGCAGGGATTTTGAAAATATATACAGTTTGTTGAACACAAGCAAAACTAATGGTTTACACTGCAACCTCCACAGGGTACCTTTAATAATTTGAACCCTGTTGTGGCAGTCAAGAAAAAAGTTAATGATGTTGATACCACTTGGGGTGTGACTGATGGCTAAGATATGACTTAGATGTTTTTGCGGTTTATTGCAGCACTAATAATAGGCAGTTTTCTAATTAAATTTATTTGCGCATCTAATTTCAGGTCTCATTGTGTCAGGAGGGCAGCAATGACAACACCTGTATTGTACAAGATGATACATTAATACATAGAAGAAATTATAAAAGAAAGTGTGAAGGCAGAAGAATCTAATTAAAGCTAGACTGTATTATGACTATTTTACCTTTTTTAAAAAGGTATTTGTTTATACTACAGGTAAACTGCTGTATTTGCTTTAAATTCATGTCTATGTGAAGGAACATAGAAAAAAAATCCAGAAAAATGTCCTCAATACTGTTTGTAGATAAACCTTTGCAACATTTATCACCAGGGGATGTATATCCCATAACTGAGAACTGTGGAAGTAGTCAAATTCGAATTTCTCTCTATTAATGTAAACCAAATATTTAACAGCAGTGGCATACATGAGCTGGAGCACAATGAAAGTAAAATCGCTACTGTAGCAAAAATGATACACAAATAAATAGAACATACCTGTAAGCAGGAAAAATCCTAGAGTGAAACAGTAAAGCCTCCTCATTTCTGTTCAGTCTTGTTTAGTCGATAACTCAAGCCCCAGTGAATATGTGTTAATATTATTGTTTAATCCAACTGAGCAGACGGTATCAGTTGTTCGCAGATGTACACAGATGGTGTCATCCCTTACAGGGAGTTTTTGTCCTCTGCAGTTCATTTATACATGGATTAGATTTCTCAGTAACCGCTCCTTTGACAGTCACTGCAGGTACTACGTGGCCAGCAGGTACAAAAGCTGTTAAGTCTCATCTTCTCTTTAACTCAGTGATTCCTGGCGTAATTGTTAGGGAACTGAAACTTTAGAAGACAAACCTCAGATTGATCTCCATTTATAAAGTGAGTTTCTACGAAATACCCTGAATACATTTGCATCTTTAATTAACTACAGTACACCGGAGGCTGAATGTCCTTAGTATTTTGCATGTTTTCATGGAAAACCTGACCTGCTGGTGGTACTAGAAATGTCATCCGATCACCAAAGTCATTAGGGTTCACCCTCTGGACACCATGGATATCTGTGCCAAATTTCATGGCAGTACATGTAATATTTGTTGAGATATTTAACTAGAAAACTGAAATTTCAGCCTCATGGTAGCACTAGAAGAAAAAGTCAGTGGGTCGTCAAAGTCAGCAGGCCTCTTCCTTTTTGGGACCACAAAAGTCTGTACATAATGCTCATGGCAATCCAATAGTTATTGAGATATGTCAGTCTGGACCAAAGTGGTGGACTGCTTCACCCACAGAACAACATTGCCATCCCTAGAATCACAGCGCTAGCATGGCTAAAGAACACATGGATTTTTTTCTCCCCTCCTGAGGTGTAATAACGCTGTGGCCGTAATAATCCAGTTTTACGAAAATCAGGGTTTGCACAGATTTTTAAGAGTAAAATTCAAGAACCATAAAAGCACCTTCAAGGTACCTAAACCAAACAT
The DNA here is from genome assembly GCA_036023855.1 of Gadopsis marmoratus. Lineage (NCBI taxonomy): Eukaryota > Metazoa > Chordata > Actinopteri > Centrarchiformes > Percichthyidae > Gadopsis > Gadopsis marmoratus. Next base: position 28,771 of record JAVQJF010073973.1, read on the forward strand.
TTCCAGACTCTCGAAGCTTTATCATCACATCTAAAATGTTACTATAAATGCCAGGAGACAACAAACAAATATGACAACAGGATCATTTAATTTCAAATATACAAATATTTTTGGTTAACATTAGTGATAGTGTAGGTGAAACACCAGATCAAGCATATTCCTAACCTTGAAAACGTAACGGTTAAAATTAAGAATTTTCCAAACTTTCAAGACTTTGTACGAAGCCTGCAAGATGTTTGATGCCAGCCTTTTCTACACATTCCTACAAACACACTCACTAGCCTAAAACCACAACTGCTACACTATTAGACTTTTTCACAATATAGTGTAGCTATAAGGTGAAAGCAAACATCATTCCTGTTCCACTTGTCTCCACTCCACAAGGCATCACAGTGTGTGTGCAAACATTATGTTAGCAGAGTTATAGCTCTGACCTTCTTACTGTGGTTTTGCTTAACGTTCAAGTAGCAAGAACAGCACGAGCTGTTCATTTTGAGATGATTTGTCCTTCTAGTACTGCCATCTACATAATCCAAACACAGATGAAAAGGTTTTTTTTTATCAGTAATATATACACAGGACTCAAATGCACCTTTAAAAATGGAAAAACACACCGACTGCACATCTAAAGAACCACAAGAGAAATACCCAAATAAAATGGACACAGAATTTATTATAACATGTGACTGTGGTCACATAAGGCTATTGCCAGTAACACTAGCTGTGAAGCAGCAGTATACAGCATCATTTGCAGTAAACCCACTTCTTCATGGTAAAGATAAAGACCTTCAAGATGGATTTATACTAGAGTTATGCCTGTATGAAGCCTTAAATCACAGGGATACATGGCTGTAATACGTCTCGCTTCAAATCCCATCAGCATGTTATGGCTGCCTGATCAATATCCGTCCTTCAGATTCCCATAATTACAGGCTGTAGCACTGTACATGTGAACTCTTCAAACTGAGTTCTTGTTTATTTAAAGACAACATTGTGTCATACATTTATTTGTTTGCTTTGTAAAAAGGTATTCAAGACAAATACATAACAGACACATAAAGACTATAAAAGTGACTGCACGTACACTTCCAGCCACACACATTCATGGTAATTAACCATATAAATTCACAAGGGCATGAAAAACATGGAAAGCCAAGAATTCTGCTAATGTTTATGACCTTGTTTATGTGGATTAAGCAATTAGGAACAGAATTTTATTCAAATTAAACCAATTTGTGATTATTCTCGAGAAAACCTTAGCTTCAATAAAAAAAAATGATAGAGATTGAAATAGTAATCAATGATGAGTTTAAAAACAGAATAAAATATATAAGACTACCAGGACATGTTTATTGTGAGGGGGGGTTATTTTTGTTTTCCCAAATAGGTGAGTATGGGTGTCTAATTCTAAAACAAACTGATGACATGCGAGGAGAATATAAAATATGTTATTGTCATGGATTCATGTGATGAGCTTCATACAGGAGTGCAGGATCTCAAGGCCGTGTAGTTCTCGAAGTTTGTTCATATGTCTGGAATTGACAATAAAAAGCGTATTAAGAAAACACAGTGACAGTGTGTGGGTTGGAATTCAATTGAAACGACACTTGTGGGAATTTGTGAGCTTGGGAACTAAAGAACATCCTTAATACAGTCGCTGCAGAACTCTGTAGCCTATAGGTCAAATAAAAGTGTTGCTAGGAACAAAGAGAGGTGTTTTGTGGCTACCATCTTCCATTATTAAGGATACTAAAACACAACAATTACACTCACATAATCAGAGAGGTACTACGTTGTATGGAGGTTGGCCTTGGAATGTAGTGGAGTGTTATGTTAAATGTACCCTGCGGTACAGAAACCTTTCTGAATAAAAACAATAGCAGGAAATACTGAACCTAAGGTAAGGGAAGCTATTGTAAACATTTAGGTAATGTACACCTGTAACTTTTGCGTAATCCTTACATGTAATACGTACCGGTAGTAGTATTTTGCAGAAGACGTTTAGTACAGTTGGCCCAAATACCAAAGAACATTCACATATTTCTTCTCACAAAAGTACGTTAAAACGATTAGTCCGTTATATGATTAGTTGTTGGACAGAAAGCTAATTGACAGCTACTTTGATGATCTTGTTTTTAAGCAAAAATGACAAACACTTCAGCTTCTAATATTTAAGGATATGCTGTGTTTGTCTGTTTTTATTAATGTAAATTTAATGTCTTGGTTTCTGACTGTTGGTTTGACAAAAGAAGCTCTGTGAAGATGACAGCTTCCGCTGTGGGAAATAACACTGGGCATTTTACACTATTTTCTACAATTTTATTGACAAAAAGAATAATCAGGAAAATAGTTAGCATTAGCAGATTAATAGATATTGAAAAAAATAATTTAGTTGTAGCCCTACAATATATCCAACAGGCAGCAATCTTGATTTGATAAAGTAACTACGGCCAGAACCCAAACACAACACAAAACCTGAGACCAACATTATGAAGTAAAACTCTCTGTCCCTCTGTCACTCTTTTTCTTTCTCTTCCACCGTGTAGACTGTCAGGGACATAACCTAAAAATGCATTCGGTGCAATAAACCAGGTACTGTCTGCTGCTGGCTATCAGCCTATCCATCATGACTGAGCAGTAAACCAACTGCAAATATTAAGAAACAGTGGTTACGTATAGATATCAACATGCATTAGTGTATTAGCCAATCACGACACAGAACGACTCTGCAGTAGTCAAAGTGGTGGATGTTTGCAGGAGAAAACCAGACAAACTAAAAATATATATGATAAACAACATTTGAATACTGACTTTGAGATGCAAATACAAATATTTTAATATTTCTGGTCAGTCAGAAGTCATAAATGTACCTTGTGTGACCAGCTTCTTTAACCAGAACCAAAACATCACATTAGCACATTGTCAGAGTGGCATTTCATCTAGTCTATCAGCGCTCCTTCAGGCTACTTTCTAGAATGTAATCAACAGCATGTGGTTTGTAGAGTGAGGTGAGAGGTCACCTGGGCTCAGATTGACAAAGCTTCCCCAAAGCAATCGCTGCATTTTGCTGCACAGCTGTCCTCTTAGCGTCCCCTGCAGCGTGGCGCAGTAGCAGCAGCACAATATCGGTGCCCAGCAGGTTGCTGGCAATTCCCTTCAACTCAAGGCAGTGGGCCAAGCACAGGGCAGCATTTCCTGACACAATCTCATCACAGCTGAAACCCAGCAAATGACGTAAAGTCGACAGTTCTGTATACAATGATAAATAAATAACAGAGGAAGAGAATGGAACTTTAAAATATATTAACACAAATGTAATGACATGAAAACGGACAGAAATACAGTATGCATACAAATGTAGACACATACACGCTTGCACACACGCACACTTAATTTGCATATTAGGTCAACCCTCAAATATTATTCATGGGCTAACAAAAGAGTTTGGAAAAGTAAGGTGAAATACTTCTTACTTTTATCAGACTTCACCAGCTCCTCCCGTGCCAAGTGACTGGCAGCAGTGCACACTGTCAGAATCTTAATGGCATACTTAGTGGCAGTCTGCCCTGTTCCCTGGGTAGTCAGACACAAAAATAACAATATTAGTAGAACATATATTACTGAACTCTAACTTTATATGTGGCATTAGAACCCAGAATACATGGAGTTACTTCAAATACTGATCCCATACAGACACGTTATGATCAGTAAAGTACACAAACAAACGTGTTTTCATCGTGTCTTCAGATCATGATAATAGTGAATATTTACAGTATGTGTAGGCATGAGCTGGGTTTGATTTTGTTATAACATACTAGCTTGAGAATATTTTCCACATATTACAAACACCAAATAGCTGACATACTCAGCTCAAGCCTAGTAAAGAAAGTAAAACATACAATTCTAAAGAACTCTCTCAAATGTCTTCTTAAATCATGTCAATGTTTTAAGAATAATGGATCCACTTAAAGATCGTTGGAAAATTGAATATCATTCTACAACTAAGATACAAGTATTCACAGAAACGTGGCTGCGTGTACAGTTGTGTGCACCTTGAGCAGCCGGCGCATGGTCCGGACCACATCTCCCTGAATAACATGCTGAATGGCCTCAGAGGACTGAGGGAGGACAGTGCTCAGTACGCCTGTGGCTCTCTGGAGGACACCGAAGAATGTTGGCATTAGAAAAGGAGATAACAGAAGATAAAAGAAAGTAGCAGAAGAAAGATGGATGGGAAAACACAGCAGAGAAATGGACAGGGTAGCAGAGGATCAAGAGAAAACTGCTATAGGAGAAAGAAAGCTTGCAGAGAGAAAAGGCAAAGATAAACAACTCCTACTGGTGACAAAGTAGATGGGGAAAGTGTGGCTGGAAAAGTGGAGAATTGGAAAAGCTTTAATCAACTGTAATGATATAGGATCCTCTGAACGTTGTGGATTGTTGTTACCACCTTTTGGGGCACATTGCCAGTGAGCGCACAAGCACTAGAAAAAGATCATTACTCAAGACGAATGTCTTTTATTGTCACCTAGTTACCTGAAAGGATGTTTTCATGCTTTATAGGATGTACGCAAGTTTGAAAAACAAACAAGAAAAAGTTTTCAACAACTGTAAAAATCTCTAAGTACTAATATTTCATATTTTTCAAACCTTTCTTGGTCCAACACAGTAATACAGCCAAACATAAAAACCTAATGGGAGTCATGATACAGTAAAGCAACTACATATAATGATGCATTAGATTTTCCCAGTCCAACTATAAGAATCTGTTTTCAGCCCTCCTGAGTTCTGTAGTCTAGTGCTAAAGTATGGTTCACTCACAGTTATGACTCCTCCATCACTATCCCTCAGCAGGCCTAGGCAGCAGTCGCAGAGTGAAACAGCATGCTCCTGCGAAAAGGAGACAGAAATGTGACAAATCCAATTTTCACATACATTTCACCTCTGATTAGGTCACACATAACGGTTCACACAAATGATTCCATTGCTTCCCTTGTCCTTTGGTTTTACAATACACTTAATTCTAATCTATTGAATTTCAGTGGTGTGGAGTTTTTCTTCTGTCAAAATGTATAATTCTAAACTGAAACTAAAGTGAATGTCACACAGCACTTGTCTTACCTGAATGACTGGAGAGGTGATAGTTGAAAGATTGATGATCAATCCAAGCATAGGGTAAAGTACCTCTTTGTATTCAGATGCACTGCACTGCTTCTGTAATGACAGCCAACATAATCTACACTGAATACAATGCATACAGTGAGTTTAAAAGCAAGTTTAACACTTTCAAAATATCCAAAACAGATAATACCCAGAGTAGGAAGAAGTACTCAGGTATTTTACTTAAGTAAAAGTAACAATAAATTGTTAAAATACTCTGTTAAAAGTAAAGTTCTGCATTTAAAATCTTATTTAAGTAAAAGTACATAAGTATTAGCTACATCACAATAAACTTAAAAGTACCAAAAGTAAAACTATTCATTATGCAGAATGGCCCATTTCAGAACAATATATATAATATCACTGGATTATTATTGCTTAAGCAGAGACCAGTCTGTAAGGATACTAACAATGGCGACCAGAAAGGCCTTCCAACAATCTGCATCATGAGCAAAACTGTGACAGATGATGTCATCTCGAGCCAGACAGCCAACAACCGATATCAGTGATGGAAGGATATGCTGATTGGACTTGCTGATATTTCTCTGGAAAATGAAGCAAACACATGTGTGTACATTTGCCCTGAAATACACACATAAACACACCTATACATATTCAGTGCATACTGTATGTCAATATGAAACTTTGTGTCTACATATCTTACCAATATTGTTGTAAACGGCACAATGACAGAGTCTGTCAACACATTCCTTAACTGAATGCAAAATCTGTAAGAAAATATGAAAACATGTTTACTGTACATGTAAAACAGACAGGCTATGTATGTGTATATGTATAAATATGGTTTAAGGGACAAGCACATATACAACATCACACGAAATGCTGTTTTACAGTTAACATCTCCATCAGCTGAGCAAATACAAACTTCAAACAAAGGAAGGAACCACAACAGAGGGCACCTCTTTCCAAGGTGAACAAATATGTTCCGAGTGTATCACTGCTATATAGACCTTCAACAATACACTTATTGTCTGAGTCATAAAGGAAAATTTGCATTGCAATTCAATTTAGTAGTCAAATTACATTGATTGTCATGTCTTGGATTTGGAAGATTTGGAATCAATTTGGAATTTGGACCGGTTGTGTATTAAGATCTACTCCAAAACAAAAGTATCCATGAAAGCCCCATTGACCCAGCTGAGCTTCTACAATGAGGAGGAAACCTCTACAGGATATAACACATTGTTGTTGAATACCTCTCTTTGAGTTATAGACAAGGAAAATTGATCTCCCCATTTCACTGCTTGACACCTCGACTTATTTCCTGCTGTGTTCGAGAGCCTGGGTTGTCCTTTCATGTCTATTTTCATGAGGCGTCAGAGAGAGAAACAGGCTGAGAATGGCCTTTTTCCTTCAAGTGACATTAACACTTGGATAGCGCATGTTAAATTATTAAAGATGCCACACTTTCCTTTTCTCAGAGGATGTGACAATGGATTTTAAAGTGCTTTTAATATACATGGATATGATGTATGGGAGGATAATAGATTGTTTTTTGGGTCGTATTCTGAACTCTGCAAAGATGTATTTCCTAGAAATAAAAGAATTTTCTAGGCTGTGAGGAGAATAACTCTGGTGGTTTTGTTGGGTTGTATATTGATACTTGTTTTCTGCTGTAAGGTTCTCCAGAATGTTGACAGCGGTGTTCTCCTGCTGCTGCTTTGGCTCTGAGATGCACACCATGAGGTTCCGCACTAACCTTTGGATCCAGATTAAGAGCAGAGTGAAGGTGAAGTAAAGAAAGAGAAGAATACAAAGAAAAAGAGAATCAACGATTTTGCTAAATGACATGTTTTTAAAGAATATCATCAAGATATCTGTGAAAATCTTGTACCCAGATAATGATGGTGTCCACCTTTGGTTGAATATAATGCCAAAATGGAGCAACAACATAACTCATTCTTCATAATTTTCTAAAAATCCAATCAGCTGCTGCTCAGATATTATCAGACATACAGATAATACGAAATCACTTGGGCCACTCAGTGTCATTTTTAAATGTGCCAGAGCAATTATATTCAGTTTTTCTTTAAATCTCATTAAAAATAATTTAATGGTAATTGGACTGACAGTCAGTAACATATGGCCCATGGCTGACCTAAAGTCCCTCCACTGATTTCATAATGTGAAATGCAAGATCATTTCAATACCTACCCAGGATGGGTGGAAGAAAAAAAGTATTTAGTAGTATATTTTTCCTCCCTGTTATTGCTCTCATCAGTTGCATCTGATGATAACATAAAGAAATGTCTTACATGTGCACAGTCAGGTTGTCAATGACCAAACGTCTGCCATGCGGCATCTGTGAGTACAAGCATAGTAATGCCAGGCATTCTTTCTGTGCTGCAACATGCTCTGATGTTAACAAGTGAACGATGGACTGTCTGGTGACTGGGCATGTTATCAACATCTTCTGGTTTTCATCTGAAAGCAAAAGAAAAACAGGGTATGTATAAAGAATTAGTTATGTTCCAGGGAACAACAGCCCAGTATGCTAACACAATTATATGAACATTAATTTGCCATACCTTCTGAAGGCATGCTTTGTTTTTCAGATGGTATTTACATCCTCACATTGAATGTAAACAAATGAGCAGAAGGCACAAACACTTGATGTGCTGAAGCTCACATAGCTTGTGGGATTCAAAGTCAAACAAAGGCTTGACAAACAAGAAGTATTGAGAATCACACTGACAAGCTATGCAGTAATGACACAATGACATTATAGAGGAGTCTATTAGTATTTCAATTATTTAATTGTTTCCTCTATTTCCTGCTAACTCAGAGAGAGAACATTGCTATATAGAAAAAGGCAGAAAATGAAGTGTAACTCCATTATCTATGTACCATTTCCATAACAAATGACCCTCCATAACTTCAGAACAGACACACACAACTCCTGGATGGCTGGATCCTTTGTTTTCTGCAACAGGCAACTGGGGAGAGAATAAACTCAGTGATCTTAGCTGGGTTCTCTTGTAATTGACATAAAACAAATCAAATTTAAATATGACTGAAAAGATAAAAAGTGAAAGTATGCCAGTAAAAATCTATCTCAACACAACACTAAGGATTGAAAGAAAAACAGAATATAACACATGACAAATGCCCAATATTAACTTTATGAATAGGTCAAATATTAGTTAATACCAGACACATGTAGCAATTCAACGCACTTCACAAGAGCAAAGATGCCATCTCAGTTAGTATGAATATTTGAAAATCTTGCTGCAACTGCAAGGCCTTGCGTTTTAGGTAAAATAGGCACTCTACTATAGAGGTTTATTTTAGTACAGCTAGTACAGCTTTTCTGACCACAGCATGCACTGGTACTGATTATGATGTACTTTGCCCTTCCATTTATCAACATATGATGTAGGTACCTTGTGTAACATATCTAGTTGGCCATCAGTCATGTTACCTTGTCATTTGTTATCCCACTAAGGTGCGCAGCTGACGTATCGCTGTTGTCTCTGCCCTGAAGGAAATTGTATGTGCTGCTACTTGCTGGCTGAAGCTTATAGCCTTGTTTCATATCCTAATATCTGTTACATGTTGTTGTTTTTTCACACTTTTTTGTTCAATACCTTCAATACCGAGGAGCACCTTGGATGACTTTCTTTTTTTCCAGACACTTTTCCCCTTTTAACTAAAAAGAATTCTATAGCAGTGCCAAGAGTGCATGAACTCAAGAGTGCCCCTTCAGATTGTGATCAGGACATGTAACAATGCACTGGCCTTCTTCGCTACATGGCTCACATAGGCTTCAGTTGGTTGTATCTGTCTCACAGCAGTATCTTTATTAGCTATTTTCATCAAGCTCAGACTGCAATTCTTTGCACTTTGCGGACACTTTGTTCCGACTTGAATAATGACAGTGCTAACAATGGACAACATGGGAAGCATGCGACGAGTTAATAATAACCTTACTGATCTGACATGCAGGAGTCATAATTTGCATCTTGTACAAAACACCCCCTCTTTCTGGGACAAAATACAGGGCTTCTGCTCAGTTCAGCACTCAACTCAATCTTCAGTGTTATCATCTTTTCCTCTTTGGGTTATCACACGAACAACCAGAGAGAAAGAAAGAGAGAGCGAGAGGGCGGAGAATGATTTCTCTAGTTTAGGCCATCATTGTCTCTGTATGCCCCCGTCTCTGGGTCCATCTGTCAAAGCAGCACTGTAGGCTGACAGCTACCTCTCCCTCTGGTCTCCTTACCTCCTCATCGTGTCATTGCTGCTGATGATACTAAAGCCATTGTTCAGTCTGAAAAGGGTCTGGCCTGTACCTGTTAGAAGAGAACAGTAGATAGTGTAAGAAGACAGATAACTATATATCATCCCCAGGTTTTCGAGAAACACAACACCTCTCTCTTTTAGTTTAGCTGGCCTTGTTTACTGGCTTACAGTCAAGGGCACAAGAGAAAATTAAAATTAAAATATGTTAAGAGAGTAAGGTACAACATGGATGCTGATCTATTTTTTTTAAAGTAGAGCAGGGCAGTGAGGGAGTACTTTTAGGGGAGAAAACTTGTAATGTCAGCCCTGCTGAGATCCTTTCAGTTGTGAGATATGTAACTTTTGCCGTTTTCAGTTGAATGGCACTGTGAGACAGGCATTATATCATTTGACAGTACACTTTTATTCATCTAAACGAAGAAAAAAGAGAGTGGATGAGAAATGTTTACCATTCTGCAGTGGACAGCCAGTGCAAAGGAACATGGCGTATTACAAATAGTGATACCAGTTAAAACAAAAATAGAGAGTTACTATTACACTATGATGTGGGCTTTATTTAGCTCTATGGTTTGTTAAGCAACAAGCTTCAAGCTTCACTCCATCAATTCCACCAGCCTTGGGTGTATGGTCAAAGTACCTGAAGTTATACAAGGCCTGTATGAGAGCAGAATGCAGTTGAGCATGTCACTACTTCATTACAGCTTATTTCTTAGCTGAAATATAACAAAATAAATACTCCTGAGAGGGCTATTGACCTTGGTGAATTGTACTGCTAGACTGTGAAAAGCTGCAATTGTTGCCTTTAGTAAATAGCGAAAAAGATTTATATTTTGTATTAGCAGTGTGGAGTTTCAAAGTCATTTCTTGGGTCAAAAACATTTACAAAAATATCAGCAGCTGATAGCAGAGGAGTGAACAACCTGGTGGAGAGCAACTGCTGCCTGTCTACAATGGGCCCTTTCATACAGTAGAGGACATTGTAAACAAATACAAGCCCAACAAATTTCTCACATTGAAGCACAATTCTGCTTTCTGTGCTGGGAAGAAATTAGGGCTATAAGGGCAGATTCCTGCCTAGCCTGTTTGCTTCAATTCATGAAGCCTTGAGCAACAAGCACTGTGCTAGAACTAAGGCTAAATGCTCTTTTTCAACTAAGTTTTATGAGCTTTATGTTCTTGATCAGGGACGCTAGAAATCCAGGGTCCCCTGACAACAGCTCACTCTTGTTCTGAAATATATATCAGCATCGATAATCCCTGCCATGTTCCAGGGCCCCTGTCCATCTAGAAGACATCAGCCTAGGCTGTCATAGATCCACAAAGCCAACAGACAGGTACCACCATTCACTATCTACCTACTCTAAATCTGACAGGGTTGAGTGCAGGTACATATGCCACTGAGGTTATAGAATGGACACCTGCTATCACAGGTGTTTCATTAAATTGCAACCAAGACAGCTCCAGACAGCTTAATAGTGTTTGCTGTCATCCAAGAACAACCTCCTCTAAATACCAAATACAACTAACATTACCTACACAACCCTGTACCTACACTAAAGGCAATTACAATATATTAATATTAGTCATTTCATTTTTACACATCACTTAACTGATAGAGCCCACTCAGCAATTCATCAACCAAAGTACATCATTTTATGCACCATGGGAATGTCTACATCTGCTAATTGAGATGATCAGAAACCGACCACAAATCAAATCATACCAGAGCCTGAGGTTTCACTCATCACCAGGCAGAAGTTCACATACACTCTAACAGATATGTATAATTTTGACCCTGTGTTGATTGTAGAAAACACAAAATGAATTAAAACTTGTGCACCAAATTCTTGGGGTTTTCTTCTATTAAGGATGTATCTTGTTCTGCCCCAGAAAAAGAACAGTTCAAAAGACATAATTGAAAGCCCAATATTGTCATGACATTCATGTCCATGATGAGTGTATGTAAACTTCTGATTGCAACTGTACCTATCTTTTGCACACAAGACAGCCCTGAGATGTTGCTCTTTCAGTGTGGCTTTATAGACTATATTGGAAATTTGCTCACTGTGACAAGTAAATGGAGCATGAAGAGCAGTCACTGATGGACAGCATTAGGTTTCCCCTCTCTTCCATTGTCACAGAGCAAGACAAGAAACAAATCTGTTTTGCAGCCCTGCTTCACTTGATGCCATGCCCTAAGATGTGCACTGTGAGTATTTAAATACTGAATCAACACTGTTTTTCTCCTTCCTGGCCTGAAGGCCATTTTAGCCATGAAACCAGGACCAGTGAAGCAGGTTATTGAAGAAAGAGTGGGCACAAAAAGATTAGAGGAGTAAGATAATTGTGCAAATCCTTTCCCAAAAGAGCACTCACAGTCAGTAACGGCTTGTGACAAAATCTCCAATCCTCCGCAGTAGTAGAAGGGCATCTGGCCAGGCCTCGACAACTTCTCCAGCAGCTGGGGCACTGTTGTGGCCTTCCCATGATGCTCAAACTCTTGCATCGCATTAATTTCCTGACGCTCTCTCTCCTCTTCCAAATCAACCTGGGTCAGATAGTCTGCATGGAGAAAACAAAGGAGGTAAAAGAGGGAAGAAGAGAAAGCAGACTGCAAGTCTATAGCAGTAGCAGTAGTTGCACGGTCACAGAAAAGTCACAGAACTGAAAGTCTCTTACAGTGCAGCTATCCTGAGATGACCACTCCATCTGCCTATTGCCATAAACATACACTCAGATAGAAGAAGGTCTGTTGCCCATATATTAAAAATGTTATGCTACGCCAAATATGACAATAACAACAAGACTACAAAATAGTGCACATATGCATAATAACCACAGACACAGAATAAAGGTATGTTGACAACCAACTCAACGACAACGGAGAGCCTCCTCGATTCTTTTGATGGGCTTCAGGCTTAAAGTTACCAGGCAACTTTAATTTTGGGCATAAATTACAAAACATTCTCAACAATGTCTAAATGATTTCATGGAAGAGTAATAAAACTGAATCACATGGGGGGGGGGAAATATTGCTGTGGACAAAAACCTAAAAAAAAGAAATTCTTTACCTTTCACAATCTTCTCCCTCGTAGGTTCAGTTTCCACTATCTTTACAAAGCAGTTTCTGGACTGAAAAAGAAGAATGTGGTTCATCACTGGTTATTTGATGTGTTTCACTGGTCTCTTCTAGATCCATGGAAATCAATATGATAGTGGCTTTATCAATATGATAAAGAGTTTAACAGATATCACTGTTAAATATAAGCCTATATTACAATGAAGAGGCAAACCTACCTATAAACTGATTTTACAGAAGATTGCTGTAATGTGTTAGACTTACTTCAAATTCTAATCAACTTTGTTCTTTATTCCAGGCATACAACCTTCATAATATAGCCATGTTTCTGATGATCAGATTAGATGCCAAATGTAGCTTTCTGTATACAAGAGCATTGTGTAAAAAAAAGGGTGTGATTATATGTAATGAGAGGTAATTATACTCACCTCATTATATTTTTTCAATGCCAGATATGCTTTCCCCATGTGTAGGTAAGCCTTTATGCACCTCTCATTACACTGATAGAGAGAAAATGATCATGGGGGTGTATTAGTTGAAGTACTTCATCAGTAACACATCTACATAATGGTGATTAAATTTTTCTGCACTGTTAATACAGTAAGAGAGAAATTTTCAATATGAACACTCCAGAAAGCTTGGTATGAGTTAAAGGGACATGAATACAGTAAATAATTTCAACAGTCACTTCATAGAGCATATTTGTCATCCAAAACTTTTAATTTTAAACCTGCATTTGGCTTGAATAACCTAAAGAAACCATAACTCCAGACAAACTACCAAATACAGAAGGAGACTCATAAACATCATTCACGTCTGTCCACTTTTCCAAACACAATGTTCTCCTCAGAGAACACTTCTGCACTGCTGATGACCTGTATCCTGCTTCTATTACTGTTTCTGTTTGAGTGCAGTGCAGGACAGAACATAGGCCACTATTAACCTATCCAACCCATTTTCCTACCAAACGTATCTCCTCTGAGCTCTAAGGTTCACAAAGAACGGTGCCTCAGATGGCATTGTGACAAATGAGGCAGCGACTGACTGACCCAAGTACCCAGCCAGGTCTTACCTTCAGGGCCCATTCACAGTCACTGATGGCCTCCGTGTACTTTCCCAGCTTGATGTAGGCCTAAGTAGATTTCAACATTGGACAGGTGGTAACTGTGATTTCACACAGTCAAAAAATAAATCTGATCTTACAAAGTAAATAAAGCGAGTAGTGTAGCATTGTGTGGTTATGAACATACTGTGCCTTTGCAAGGTCACATACTGATTATGGCAATTAACTTTAATGTACGTGGCCTTAAGCATATTGAAAGTCCATAGCTGGCAACCCTCAGGTTGCCTTGAGATGTCTGTGAGATCAAACCATTCTTCATTATGTCACGCTGTTAGGCACATAAAAGCATCTCTGCTTTGATTTCTTCTGAGGGACAAAGAATTGTTTGTCACTTTTGCCTTAATTCTTGGATCAACCCATGGGATTCAATTACAAATCTTTTCCTACAAAACACAATGTGTTTTCATTGTAGAACATTGAAAAAATAAAAAACAGGTTAAAGATACTTACTTGTGCTCGGTTAGTGTACAATGGCTGCATGTCCCGTAGTTCAGCCAAGCCATCACTGTAATACTTCACAGCAGTTTCATAGTCTTCTTGAGCATAAGCTTCATTCCCCTTGTCTTTGAGCGCTGCAGTGACACAAATGGTGCAACACTTAAAAGCACAGCTTGCCAGTCCAACAGAGCAGCAAGTACAGCAAACTGTTCACCTCCAACAGCATCTTTAAGGAATAGAGAATCACACACCAGTTGCCTTTTTCTCTTTTGCAATCCTCCGTAATCTTCTGTCTTCAGCATCTTTCTCCATAATCTTCAAGAAATTCTCTGGTCAAGAAAAGAAATATCTTGTGCATGAGTGCTACAACAGACAAGGGAACTGTAAAGATACTTGTATTTAGGCAATACCTCACATTTAATACGAATTTCAACTTTAAAGGCCTCCCTTGTCAGACTTTTGTCATTTTAAATAAATAAATTCCAATCATCAATATACCAATCTTATCAAAAGTGAGATCTGAATCATAGAAAAAACAACTGGGTTCTAAGTTATAAAGTAGGTTTTGAAAGTCATCTTTGGTGACTAGAAATCCGAGTATTTACTGAGTGTGATTGTTAACTAAAAATGTTCTCCCAAACACAGATATTGCTCTAAGTTCAATGTAATAAATATCAGTTGGAGGTCATTTGAAATTTACATTTTAATTTCAATTACTTTTTCTTCCTTATTTTGTGACTTTAATGTATGATGTATTAACTTCAAAAATAGTGGCTTCACACACAGAGGTGAGAAAGGTTCACACATTTGATTAAAAATAAATATTGTTGCCCGAGACAGAATAGGCTACAAGTTGCACTCATGGATTGATCAAAAAGACTGGCTGACATAAGCCAAAAACGGGGTGTTTCCTAGTCAAGGATGTTGATATTCACAGCAGCTTCTGAAGCCCCAAGTACAACGGACTGCATCTTTTACAGCTGTGTTTGTTCAGGCCGGCTACTGTGTTGGAAAATACACAGAGCAGTGTAGCGCAGCAAAGGAAACATTTGCCACATACAAACAGCTACATTTAAATATGTTTAGTAATTATACCTTTCTGTCTTAGTTCTTCACTTTTTAGTTTATCGTTGAAAAAAAGCATACATAGCCATAGACATCTTTGCTTCTTGACCTTCACAATTAGGACAGAACCAAATAATCTGCTCACCTGGACTTCCATTCTGCAGACCCTGTAAAACATAAAAAGAATGTTAACAAAATCCTTCTTAGTCACTATTTACAAGGCAATGTACTTCTTGTCCCTTCTGACATGACAAGAAGGGACAACATAGACAACATAACAAGAAGGTGTTGGTTGTGTATACAGAATGTGCTGTGTGTGTGTGTGTGTGTGTGTGTGTGTGTGTGTGTGTGTGTGTGTGTGTGTGTGTGTGTGTGTGTGGTGACAGACAGACAGACAGACAGACACAGACAGTGAGTGAAACACTAAAACAGACAGAGGGGGAGAGAAGAAGTCTAACTGTATTTGGGTGACTCTGTGTGCATGTCGTTACCAAAGAAGGCTGGAGTGGTGGGCTTGTGTTGATTGTAGTCTTGTTAACTTTTGTCCTGCAGGGTTCATCCATGGCAGCGATGTAGCAGTCAGCTTTCTCCATTGCTTTTTGCTGGACTTGGACATCGGAAGAGTTTAGATCCTCCACTAGCTCACCTGAAAAGAATTAATGTTGATGTATATAAATAGATATTTCTATAACATAAATATCTATAATAATAACATATGTTGTAAAATGTACATTTTACGTAATTCGTACATGAACATTGTTCATTTTGACCTTGTTAAAGTTTCACACAAATCTTTTACATATGTTCCAATATCCAAATGACCAAAGTGGACGTCATATACAACAAATTAGACCCTTCCCAGCTGTAACGGTCTGGTTAAAGGTTGATGGCATTAAGATCCTGTTAGCTAGCGTTAACTGGTGAGTAGTGATGTCTAACCTTTGACTTTCTAAAAGCCATGAACTGTCTGCACCACAGCAATAATTTGAGTGTGTTGGGAACTGTTTCTATATTAGCTATATGGTTAAAATATACATTAATACTGTCACTAACATTAGCCATTTAGAGTTAACTTGTGTGGTAGCTTAACAAACCTGTCTGTTTAGCTAGCTAACTAATGACGTAAATGTATCCATTTTAATTATTACCTAGCAATTAGCTGGCGTTAATAAGCGTCATAACAAAATTACTCACTTATTTTGTCAACCTTCTTCAAAAACCTCTCGATGTCTTCATGTTTGTCCATCGCGCTTTTGCCCCGTTAACACTGCGTTTACTATTTACTAAGTTAAGAAGTTCTGTTCTATCTCAGCTAACGCTGAGAACACGTCACGCTGACTTCCGTCAGCAGGCTCGACGTTAAGTTGCCATAGTAACGTGATGCCTTCAGAGGAGCTCGTCAACACCTCGACTACACTTGAAACTTCCCAAACGTGTCGTTATGCCACAGTATTCCGTAGCAGATAAAAGCGGAAGAACAGCTGAAGTCAGTGGAGTTGTTTGTTACTGCCTACTTGCATGTGCAGATCAAAACGTATCACTTACCACGTATTTATCATTTTACCACGAGTGCATTGTCTCACAGACGTGTACAGGTTTGATTATGTTTCTTCATCCTTGAAATCTCCGTGAAAGCACTTGAAGGGAGCACTTCTCACCCTGGATTTGGGTGGTCATAGTTTTGCCTCAATCCAAAACAACAGAATTGTCAAATGCATTTTTTATGAATCCGTACAAATAGAAATGTATGGCTGCTGTGAGTTCAGTACAGAGTGGCTAAAGATGCTGTATATCTCCTTAGGACTTGAATGAACCTGCTTTTAGAGGGACCATCTTGATATTTGAACCTCCTACACCTTGAACTCCTGCCTTCCTTTTTCACAGCCATAGATCAACACTGCCTCCCTGTGGTTAAAGGTGCATGAGGAGACACAAACACATTTTACAAAATCAGCTGATTGTTATTATATAGTAGATGAACATTTAATGTTGCAATAAAGAGGTGACTTCTCTATATACAGTGTGTAAACACAGTGAATATATCCACAAAGTGAACAGAGGAAGGAAAAAACAATAGGCTTTAATAAACCTTATCAGATGAATGGTTCACGACAAAATCTGCATATGGATATTAAAGACTCTACAGCGAGGGTGTCATTACAATGCTGTGGTGCGTCACACTTTTCTTCCATTGAGTCCTTTCTCCCACTGCCAAAAAGCAGGTGCAGTAAATTCCTAGTTAATGTATTTCTCCATACGGCGCCTTTAATGAAGCGCAGAAAAGAGAACATTATTTACAGTAACAGAGTTCCATTAAAGCAATAAAGGAAGGGTCATTTTAATGCATGTAAAATAGTTTTTTGTCAATTCCAACAGTTTTGAAAGCCAAGCTAGTCAGTAAATGTGTGCAATGTCAGCAGAAATAAAACATTAAATTCAATTTAATCTTTCAGCCACTGCATATTGTCAGAAATTCCTGATTGCTGTAACAACTAATAGCGTTGTTGTAGAAAGTCGGTCTAGACCTGCTCTATATGAAAAAGTTCCCTGAGATAACTTTGTTATGATATGGCGCTATATGAATAAAACTGAATTGAATTAAAAATGGAGGTATGGACGGAGACATACATGTACATTCAGGTGCAGTGCAGCTGTAGCAGGTTGGTCTATGGTTTTCCAAGATTAAAATCAAATGTTACCCAAATTTAAAAGGTGGCATAGGCATGCCACAAATGGCTCTCAGCGGTTTGTGCTTATCTGTGCAATTTTCTTCAGTGCCAGAGGGGATAAACATGAGATATTCTCTCTTATTGTCAAGGTATTGCAAAACATAAAGTGAATATTTGGTCCAAATGCAACAAACAATAAAAGCTAGATAAAACCATAAAATGAACATATTGGTTTTACTGCAATTTCAAGTCAATTGAAATACATGGATATTCCAGAAATTACTTCAATATATGGGATAGTATATTATGGTTAAACAACGTACTTCCTGCATTTTACTCCTTTTTTATGTAAAATGATTTTATTATGCTAATTCCTAACTACTGGAGTCAGACAACAATGTCTAAAATGGGAAAAGCAAAGAGCCTTCCCAGAATCAAACCTTGAACCAGGGAATTCCCATGACTAACTCAAGCAGCCTCTGACATGTGTGGTTCAGACATCAGATTTACTGGCATTACAACTGAGACATAATGAATGGAGGCCATTCCACTGGCATTAACCAGTTGAACCTGGTGTATAGTCAGTTGTCTGTGCACTCTCAGGACAATGCTGCAGTAGAGTACTCCAGCAGGTACCTATTGTGGCGCACTCAAACTTTAATTTTGCAAGACAGCTGGTTTATCAAAATATTCTTGATTGAATCTGTTTTGATGGCAGTGAGAAAAGAATGATCATTAGCACTGATTATGGTATTGTGCTGTTGTGTAATTTCTAGGTATGTGGATGATTAGATGAGTAAATTAATTTTAAATCCTCAAAAAAAGATAAAACGCAGACAACAAAAAGAAAATGGAGGCTTATTAAGAGATAAGAATTGAGAGGGGATTAAAAGTGAGATCTCAAAGCTGCAAAATTGGAAAAATGCACATGTATTTTATCAGACAGCAGTTGCACAGGAATGAAGGACTGCCATAGACCTATTATTGGGGAATCGCATTAATAGACTTACCATGAAGCTTCTAATTATAATCACTGCAATTGATTGTCATTCTCTCTTTTGGCCCATGTCTACCAGGAGGAAACAAGTAGCATATCTACGGTTGACAAACCCAGCTGAATGAACAACCTAATTATCCAATTACAATTAAACTGCATTGCCGTAACTGATCAGTTGATGATGAGATGACAATCTTACTCATGGAGCATGAAAAAGATCTGAAAAAGATGTTTATTGTTGTAGCTGAATGGTGCTGAAAGTTTTTTTCCTTTTTGGTGGTGGTGGGGGGGGTATTTTGTCAGTAGCAAACTATAACAAAATTATATGCTTATTTTAATTTCAATACAATAGTTGAAGTTACTCATTTGATTGTACAATCCAGCACATTGTTAGTAAAACATATATGCAGGCTGGTGTGTGTGCTTAACTAGTGTGCGCTGGGGCCTTATGTAAAGCAGAATAGAGCCAAAGTCAGAGATCTCTTTGCGCTCAGTTACGTTCAGGTACATTACCACCAGCTGCAGAAACAGGCAGGGGAAATGATCTCCCTGAGGAGAAAATACTTTTTCATGTGATTTAGCTGAGATTGAAAATTAAGTCCATTTAATTCTTTGTTCGATTTGATTTTGATTTAAGAGCTACACTTTTTTAGTAAAATGTCCTTAATTTCGGATGACTTTTTCTGATTAGATGATTTAAAAAAATATACTTGAGCTGTGTTTTAGGAAGGGAACCTTTTTTGTGGCAGATTTTATTTGTTGAGCTTGGGACAGAAGACAAAGTTCGTTGTTTGCAATGTAATGTTACATGTAAGAAGTTACTTCTGACAAGTGTTTCACTCCTGCAACTACATTACTATCAGGCATTCAGAATGACCTCCGTTAATGTGTTAATGTGTTAAACTGAATGTTAAAGCAGAAACAAAAGTCAGCCATGTATGAGTCTCTTCAAAGTTGTAAATGATTTATTTGAAGAAGTTTCCATCTTCAAGTCTCCTCTGTTTATAGTTACTACTCCAGTCAGTGACGCTCAAGTTTCAAGATGCCCTCCATTTCCGTTAAATCCCAGTGTTTTTTTCTCTCCACTGGTTGCTCACATACTATAGCTGTTAAACCACACCCATGATGGATAAAATAGTCTGGGTTGCTGTACCCACCACCCATTTGATCCAGACATTGGCCAACAAAGCATAACTCCCTGCTACTTCAAGTGAGACAGAGCGCCACTATGGAAAAAGGCCAGATCCGCGCTGTGGCTCCATCCTACCTAGGATGGTCCATCTGTAACACCTTATGCTGTTTCCTGCCTCTTGGGATTGCTGCCATTGTCTACTCCTGTAGGGTAGGTAACTTTTCCTAACATCAAACCTTTTCAAAATCTTCATCTGCTGCTTTCTACTCCTGTAGTCCAAGACATACCCTAAAACTATGCAAACCATTGTTAGTGTTTTGCAGCATTTTGTAAATACACTTTTTCTAAAAAACTGACTTGAAACTAATTTTCATACTTGCTTTCTAAAGGCACAAAATGCTAATGCTCTTGGAGAATCAGCTACAGCCATGGACGCATCAAGGACAGCCAAGATCCTAAACATCATTGGGCTTGTCTGTGGAATCATTTTGATCATCATTTTCATCGCTCTCAAAGTCACTCACATAGAATGAACAGCGACAATGAAGGAGCCTGTTTTTGCTGGCAGAGGTGTTGGAATCTCAGCAGAGCTTTTGTTACTTCTAAAGTGTTCCCCTCCTCCATACACAGGACCACTAAATAGAAACAGATGTCTGTATGTGTGCACGCACATATGTGTTTGTCTGCGTTCCTCTTTAAATCAAGCGGCATAAACAAACAAATATATTATAAGGAATTACCTGTGGTGATAAAGTCAAACACATGTATGATTTGTATAAGGAGAAATGCTTGTTTTGTTTAAAAAAAATAAACATTGCAACATGAATGTTTATGTGATCAGTGATTACAACAATTGAAAAAATGTCAGAAATGTTCACTAACTAGCTAAAGAAAAAAGTCGGGCTGAGCAGTTTGGCATTTTAGTTAGAACTTATCATATTTTATTTGACAAGTCTGAAATTGTGAACTGATTAAAGGTGACACTAAACATTATGATGAAACTGGAAAAGTATGTTTTGAAGTTGATGGGAATTATATTTAGGGTTTGATTTAGGTTGAGTTTACCGAACCAGGGAAAACAAATGTTGAAAAATAACAGCGGTCTCCTAAGGAAATAGGTATAAAAAATAAAAGTCATGGTTACTCACTGAGAGCCAAAACAATGGAAAATATAACAGTGAGAAAGTATTTCTCACACTGCATCGTGTCATCATACGGAGCTCCTAAAGGGACAGGAGCAAAAAACTAAAATATGAGGCATGAAAAAAAATGTATCCAAGAACCTATTTCCAGTTAGGCTTAGGAAAACACCTAGCTGTTATGTGGAAAGCGACTGTACCGGAGTTAGTTTGGCTATATTTCAACCTTGGACTTCATTAAAAGGACACCAATGTGTTGCTGCTTGCTAGTCATCATTACATTGTCTCCGAAAGATATTTTAAGCGAATTTTGAATTTGTGTGGTCTGTTTCAGCGCAAAAGAATATAGCTGGAATATAAGTGGAAATAGTTTCTTGTACCGGCATTTCTCGTGCTTTGATAAAGGTTAGTAAGTTGTCCAGCTATCATTGTTTTAAACACGTCCGTTTGCATGATTTTTCCGAAGCGATAAAATATTATGAAAAGACTTGGTGACAACATAGTTAATTTTGTTGTTTTTATTTCTTAAATGCATTTGGATTTAAAGCTTCATTTTTTACATTGCACACTAACATGGAGGCGTAGTCTGCACATTTGTTTATCCAATCTGGTCTTCGCCTTTCTCTGTGGCTTCAGAGCTCTTCTCTCTCAAAATTCCTTCAAGATGGGAGAACAGATAAGTTTCACTGTGCTTCCTCTGAAGGTCCTCAACTTCCTGTTCCCGTAATAACAAACAGACAAACAGACACACAACAAGATAAATGCAAGGTCACTGTGGTTACTCAGAACTCTTGCACAATACTGACTGACAAATACAATAATGAAAAAATGTGCTTCTATCCAGAAGAAGAAATAGCAGCAGACGTTTGAACAGTACTGTAGAAAACGATCATAGTTAGAGAAAAGGTTCTACTCTTACATCTTCAGACAGCAATCCTCTGCCTGGTTTGTAAAGCCTGTAAAGCAGGGAGGCAGCATGAGAGTCTGACAGAGTCCCTTTTATGTCCCCTGAAGGGGCCTCTTGGTCCTGAAACCACACACACAAATTGGCTTCCTGTCCAGAGGGGTGCGCTTCTAGTCTGGCCTGAAACAGCTCCTCCAGACATGCCTGCAGTATCTGTGATAAAAACAAAAATGTTTCAAAACAACAAATTTTGAATGATGTCACACTTCCAAAGTAATACATCCAACCAGCAGTAAACCCGTAAGAGAAACTGCAGGAATTTCAAAGATCCGCTGTCTTTGAAATCAAAATGTACTCTCACAACTACTATATTGCACACTTTGAGTGTTTGTCTGTACCTTGAAGAAAAGCCTTTGAAAGGCAGGGCTGGAGTCAGAGCTCATGTCTTTCATTTTGACATGGGACAAACAGTGGAGCAGCAGCAGAGAGAAGCCTCCAACTGACTGGAGCCTCTGGCGACGGACAAAGAGCGTCTCCTCTGCTTCCTGTCAACAGTCATTCAAACGCATTTGAGAGGCCTTTTCTCTAAGCTTTACAAAGATATACACATGCATAATACAATGATAGAAAGCAAGAATGGCACCACATTTCATTATATGAATAGTGCATTGTTGTGTCTTGCCATTTAAAAAGGAAATTAAATGATTAGTTTGACATTTTAGTTTTTTCATTAAATGGAAAAAACAAATCTGTAAATAGAACAAATTACCTCTCAGAGGGAAAGTATGAATTATAATGTCTCCCATTAAGTGCAGTAAATTCTAGATGGTAGCTGGAGTTGTATGCTGTGCAAATTAAACATATCTTTGATCCATACTGTATTAAAAGTAGATATGACATAGGCAGTGGTGATATGTAATTGAGTACAAGTACTATACTTGTGTAGAAATTTGAGGTACTTTACTTGAGTATTTCCATTTTATGATACTTTATACTTCTACTTCACTACACATTGGAACCCAATATTGTACTTTTTACTCCACAACATTTATTTGACAACATTAGCTACTAGTTTATTTGCAGATTCATATTATTAATACAGCCTTGTATTATTATTGTTATGAATGTTACTACCTGGCAGATTATACACTAGTTAGAATTAGCTCCACCTTTACCAACTGCAACATTACAGATGCTTACACATTAATGCATCAATTATAATCCAATGATTGAATATATGTATATTATTATGAAATGGGCCATTCTGCATAATGAGTACTTTTACTTTTGGGACTTTGAGTATATTTTGATGCTAATACTTGTGTACTTTTACTTAAGTAAGATTTTGAATGCTGGAGTATTTTTTACACTAAAAAGATTGGAAATAGGATACAGGACACTTAACACTTCACTTCAACAGCTTCAGTTAGGAAGTGTGAATCTCTCTGAACTCTAAAGCAATCTGAAATAATAAAGTGTACCCCAGGAACAAACTTTATAACCAAAAGCCCATGCAGGAATCATGAAGTTTGTATTATTGCTGGTTTTTCACTCATTTGAGGGCTCCTTTAGTCTGACCTCTCTCCCCTGTCAGCTGAGGAATGTGAAGAGAAACAGGGTCTTTGGTGTCCAGAGATCAGCAGGGCTGAACATAGTGTTCTATAAAGTCTTCCTCTAGTGGGAATGCTCACTAAATCACCCCTTCAGCATTAGCGAGTGCTCCAAAAAGATGTAAACAGCAGATGGATACAGAAAGCTGCTGTTGTGCAGAGTGCAGAGGATGGTGCTGCTGGTTTGAGCCAATATTCCTTACTTCCTGCTGCATTTAATACTATTCTCTAATTTTCTCCTCTAACAATATTTCCTGCAGTATTTTGGATTTTGTTAAAAGTGTCATCACTCATAACTGTCACAGAAAGACTAATTTACAACAATAATGGTAGTGGTGGAATAAGTATTCAGATCCTTTACTTAAGTAAAAAAACAACATATTAAAAATACCATTAACAGCTAAAAGTACCTACAGTGTAAAAATGTTAAGGTACTCATTATAAATCAACAAGTACTAAGCTGAAGGTACCATTTGTATTGTATTTAAAATAATAATTTGCAAAGAAACTTGTAACTATAGCTGTCAGATAAATGTAGTTCAGTAAAAGTACATTAACTCCCTCTGAAATGTAGTGAAGTAGAAGTAACATGGAAAAATTCAAAAAAGTCAAATTACATTAAAAGTAGTTTATTTCCAATACTAACAGTATCGCAGTATATGGTTGCGTTAAACACAAATCAGAACCTTATCCACCGGATTTGGTTCAATCAGTGTTTACCTTTCAACCAGCTGAGGGAACCAGTAAAGCTGCAGGTACGAGCATTCACCAGTGAAGTCATCCAACTATATGAGAACAACTACACACACCACCCATACATCTGGATCTATACCATAGATATTTGAAAATCCTAAAACCACACAATCATAAAGTCATTACAGGGCTGAACTGGAGTATACCACTAATCTGCTTAGTGGAGGTAGGATTTGATGGTCTCAAGTGAACCAGCACTATTTCACAACTTTCACAGAGCTGGTTCAAACTTGGGACAGATTCTTTGAGGATCACTGTTATCTGTGGACAGCATACTCACTGTGCAAACATTCCTAATGACTGAGAAACTAATCTTCAGACAACCTGCAGCTTCAGTGTGTGAAATGCTTCCATGTTTTAGCTTCCAGATACTGTAGCGTAAAACTAATCTCTACAGCTTGCTTTGGGTTTTAGATTATCTTATCTCCGGACTTCAGTGTGTTATAGTGAACATTGCGACAGCTGCACTGCACCAAAAACCCAGTGAGTCTTATTACTCTTCACACACTCAATTGGAAGTATGTCATCTTCAAACATTCTGTGGTATTGGAAGATTTCTTTTACATCCATATGTGAAGTATTTCAGGGGTTCATTATCTGTTTATTGGTGTTGTTTTAGTTTTATAACTTATGGCTTTAATACTGCACAAATATCTATATATCCTGTTGATGCTACTTATGCAGACACACAATACTGAGTGACTGCACTGGTGCTAAAAACTTGAAAGAAATCTCAAATGACACTTTCACATAAAAAAGCTAAGTGTACCTGATAAAAGAAGGAATTTCTGAAGGCGTTGTTGGAGTAGTTGTTGTTTGGGAGGCTAGCTGCTATCTGAAGTGAAATGGCTGGAGTCTGTTGGGAAAGAGAACAACAATCCAGGCCTTTTTAAATATATATCTAAAGAAGCTCAGCCACAATAAAAAATTAAAATAATAAATCAAGGCTAATGTATCCAGAAGTTAAAATAACAAACAAGAATACATAAATAAAGGTCAGTTTAAAGCCCCAGAGCTCACACACCAAACCCAAGTCACCTTTGCTCTTTAACCAGGATACAGGGATAGTTGGAAGGTTTAGAGTACTTCAGGATGAACAGTGGCTCATAAGAAATTAAAATCTAAAAAAGTAGCTCGGGCCAGGCTGCTCAAAGCCTCAAAATCAAAAAGTAAAAGCATTAAAATAATAAAAAGGCAGCAAGTTTGAAAGTGTGAGGTTTTTGAAAGGTTTGGCACCAACCAGTTTTAGATTATGCAACGTGTGCATCAGGTGCAGTCCGTGCTGGTAGACCAGGAACTCTCTGGGGTTAAGCACTGACGGGTCCAAAGGAATCAGCTCTCCCTCACATTCCCACTGAGCATCGAGGACATCTAAGAAACTCTTGCTTCTGTCTGGACAAAACACAGAACACAAAGGTTGCCAGGAGCCTGAGTTGGCTAATTAAAAAAACATTGTTTCTTGATAGTTACACCAGGGTCTACTTTTTTTCCACATCATTTGACAGTGCCTGAAAGTAATATAATCAAACCCTGAGTCCCAGAAGCCATACAAACTAGCATACTGTAAGCCTGAACACTTGAGGTTCAAAAGATGTTTACCATCTGGTCTTCATCAAGACTCTGGAGAAAGAGAAAATAAGAGCTGTTGAAACAACATGCAGGCTGTGCTGAAATCTAAAGCATGCACAGAACTTAAACAAAGCTGTAATCTGCCCTTTTCACAAAAGTACACCTTCACATAATGGGACCCTTATTCAGTTTTCATAAATATAAAAAACATAGTTAGAGAAATCAAGCCTATATTCCTCTTTTCTCCATGTAGGTTTGATTTAGGTAGAAAAAATCTCTTATGTGTGTGTTATGCTTGATTGTGTATGAATGATGCTGTCTACAAGTGCCATGTGTGTGTGTGTGTGTGTGTAGGTGTGTGTGCATGCAGTATATATGTGAGTTTCTGCATACAGTTGGTGCCTGTAGGCCCCACGCTCAATAGGCCACCCCAGCTGTGTCCGACCTACCAGCGAGCTCTCTTCTAAGAAGCCCTGCCCCACAGGCCCAGCTCTTCAGCTGCAGCTCCACCCCCTTCAGCAGCTGGAACAGAGGTGAGAGCTCCAGCAGCTTGGTCCATTCCTCTTCTGGGGAACAAATGCAACATGGATGGATAAAGTTAATGTGTCACACAATCTAACTCTGAATTATTTTACGTCATGATGTTACCTGCAATTGCAGGAATATGGATATGCGTCGGCCGAGCAAACTCTTTCAGCGGCTGGCTCTCTGTCAATCGAGATTAAAATTACTCATTATTATTAAGGGAATAATTTGGCCTTTTGGGATATATTCTTCTTCCCGGGTGTATATTAAAGGGAAAACAATACCATTCTCAAATATGTTTGTTCAATATGAAGTTACAACCGGCAGCCAGTTAGCATAGCTTAGCAATCATCCGTACAAAAAATACAAAAAGTAAGAAAGATCAACTGTGGTTTTACAGTTGCAGGATTATTTCTCTGCGAGGTTCCTGGATTCTCTCTACTGGTTGCCTGGCAACTTCCTGGTTATAACAAGACATGACATGTTGTTTTTACGCTTGGGTTTTTGTACGGATTAAACAAATGCTTGTGTGCGTTGCTGTATAGCTAGAATTATGAGTGCATAAATTCCCTCTGTGTGTATGTATGAATGTATGAATGTATGCATGTGTCCTTTCCTAGACATCTATTATCAGAATCTAGTAGAGAATGTGCAGTAGGTACATGCATTCAGTACCACTGTATGATTCGTGCTTTGTCTCACCCTGGGAGTGAATGCCAGAGGACGCGGTGGGTCTTTGTGAGTTGTGTGTCAGTGCTGAGCTTGCCTGCAGACCCGTGTCCTGGGACTGAGCTAAATTGACAGGCTCCCTCAAAGACTGGGTGGAGATTCCTTCAGAAACACAAACCTTCAGAGACCTTTTAAACACTTAAAGCTTGAATTGCATGTGGAAAAAAAGTCATGAAAGAAACAATGCTTTCTCATTGTTAAACTTACCCTAGTGGCTTCTGTACTTGCCATATACTCTACATATACAAGCTATAACACATAATAATTATTCACTAATCCCGTTCCCCCTCCTCCATCTCTAATCTCTAGAGACATTGAATACAACACCACCCTGAAGCTGCTGATTTATAACTCCAGGACACATCAGCATGGCGAATTTGCACTGCTCTGCTGCATTTTAACAATGAACATACTTCCCAATATTTCTATGCATTCTGTGTACACACACTCTTTCTACACACGCATGCATGTATACAGTCATGTCATCACAAGGCTTGAGTGGCTTGAAAAGCACATACCTTTCACCACAGGCACAGAGGCTGTCCAGACTCTGGAGGTTATTTCCAACCCATATGCCTGCTTTGTCGACAACCCTGAAACATGTCAGAAATCAAACTTAAAGGATAAGTCAGGCAATATTCTGTATTTTTACTGACAACAAATCCTATGAAGAGAACCAAACCAACATTGAATTGATCTTACTAACATGTCTTGTCTGTTTAGTCAAAGTCTGATGGACTGTAGCTAATTCTGTACCAAAGAGCTCCATTGTTTATCAAATTACTACATAAACAAAAACACATAAATGAGCCTCACTGGGTGCCATATTCTGTCATTACAATAAACATGGGTGCTGTAGTTTATAAGAGTCAATTCCACACTCACTAAAGTACCAAATGTGTATTTATACACAGCTGAAAATAGTCCTTGACAAATGCATTATTTGATCCTGTTAAGTGTATGTTTGCTAATCTACAGTGCCCAGCGGTTTGGGAAAATTAGGGAAATTTCTTCCACTTTTGACACCATTGGTCTTGGTTTTGCTCTTTCCATGTGATTTGTTGACAATAAAACAAACATAGAATAACACCAGCCTTAGCCTTTAACCATAATAATAGAATGTGTGGGGAAAATGTAGATAATGGCTTCATATCTAGGAATTTGCAGGCTCACATTGGAGTGGGAGTACCAGGAAATGTAGGCCATAAAACAGCAATTTCAAAGATTATCAAAACACTTCAGACCAGCAGATCCAGTGGCACAGAGAGGAGCAGAACATTATTGCTTCCAGATAATGCCATTATTAAATGAGGAATTGTGCTTTCTCCAGAACAATATGTACTGTATATCTATTGTGTATTAGTACCGCTGTCATGTTGTAAATCTGGTACCAGAAATGTGCTGATTGCAGATGTTGGGAGAGAAGCTGGCATGCTGTTTGTCTTCCAGGAGCTGGTTCAGTCTCTCCAGCAGAGGCAAAGCCTTCTGTTGGAGCAAACCCATGACCTTCACAGTCGGCCTGTGTCCATTGCACTGGAGTAGACCATATTCCTTGTACCAAAAGCTCCCACACAGTACTGCCTAGACAAACAAGAAGAGGTAGCTCAGAATAACACTGGGAGAAATAACCAGAAAAAACATTTCTCAACTTCTTGACCTCTTTTCTCCCTTTTCTCTTTTCACAATCTCTTTATGTATAATTATGCAATTAAGCACCATTTGCTTTCAGGTTTAAATAAACTTGGTGACAAGATAGATAATTATGAAAAAGACAGACAAATCAGGCTCTGCTGCGCTATATATTTAGGTTTATTTATATTCAGCATTATTTATGTAGCATGTGTGTATTGACCTGAGCAGTGTCGGCACGGAGCTGAGCAAGATGTCTGACAAAGCGCAGCACATTAAGGGCAGCCTCCAACTCTGTCTGTCTGCAACAACACTGCTCCCACAGCTCTCTCTGTCTCAGCTCTTTGTCCTGGCGGGCGAATAACAACAGGCTCAAGCAACAAGAAGCACAAAGTCTTATTTACATTTAGATGACAATAATACAGAGTGCATCTCACGGCACAGAGCAGGTATCAAAGTTCAATTACCAGACTCCCTAGAGCATCATGAGGCATATACATTTGGCACTGGTGGCCTGAGAGGGAAGTGAACATCAAGCCTAACTGCGTCAGTCACCAATTATGCTACATGGCCAAAATATAGACCATAAAGCCATTATTCTGACCATAGCATGGAGGGTTGCAGCCCAATCTCCCCCCTGTGTTGTCCATTTTTCTTGGTCTTGCTGCAGCTGCTCCACACACACATCCACCTTATCAAGGCCTGACACGAGCTCTGACTGCCAAACACACTGCGTATCCCACTCCTCCTCATCACCTATGCACACAGACAGATGCACAAAAACAAGCCTGTCAACATTGAAATTATGTTAATTACTATACAACTGAAAGGTGAGATATGAGACGCTGGCATGAAGCGTCTCTCTCTTGGAAAGCGATGAATATAATCGCAGTGCAGTTCATGGGTGTAATTTCCTTCATGCAGTTCATTCTGCCAGCTTGCCAGCCAATTTACCCAGAGTGAGGATGTGTAATGCATGCGGAGGCAAGATCAGAGCCAAATGGGGGAGTTGAGCCGCCCTCCTCTGGGCCTCGGCCTGCGCTGAATCCTGCAGCTCCACGGCTGCTTCCCTCAGCTGCCTCCCTGACCACTGGACCTGCAGCAGAATTCACACTTACACTTGGAACACTAAGAAGGGAGGCACATATTTGCATACTGGCACACAAAAATACACATCAACACACATACATTCAATTTAAGGAACAAAGGCATGGAAAACACACATGCACATGTTCATACACAGAGATACAGTGACTTTGCGGTTTGCCCTAGCTCTTAGTTATGCACATGAAAAAACATAAGCGCCAACGTGCTTGCTTGCAGTGCGCATCAGGATATGAAAAGCTTCACTAGAATTACTTTCCAATGCTGTTTGCCCCAGCATTCAAACATCCCCTTACTCCTTTCCACCAGTTCAAAAGGCTTTGAATTCCTCCTCCTATGCTCAGAGGCCAGGCTATATAAGGCATTTATTTACAACCAAAAGAGCAAACTCTTGCTGACCTGATTTGCTTCTGTGACCCTAAAGAGACACTGGAATAGAGCGGAGTCCAGATCTGAGAGAATATCTTCTTCCCGCTGCCTCTGCTGCTGCCAGTGAGTGTTTCGCGCACACACCTCTCTCTGCAGCGCCTCTACCTGGCATACAATAGTAGCAACAAAAAGATGTTCATCAGTTTCACTAAACTCAATGTCACTGAATTCAAAGAGCTTTAAAATGTAAAGCCGGAGGTTAAACACATGAATCATTTCAATGAAATTCGCTAAATTCCCTCCTGCTGAATTACTTAGGCTGTAAAATAAAAGAAAGGGTAGAGAGTTGAATCACTTTTTGTCTCCATGGTCATATTAAAGGTTTCTTGTATTTTATAATTTATGGAAACATATCTCTCAATTACTTCCCCACCTGCACACTGTCAGTTTGATCCGCCACTGTTAGCCAATAGGAGGCTGTGACAGGTACAACGTTTTTCCTGGACACATCCAATCTGGCTCCAACCACCGGGGCCAACACCCCTGTCACTGGGTCAACAGTCTGGGATCCATAACGGATGGCCACTAGGCCTGTGAAGTGCAACAGCATAGACACAGAAACCAGTACGACTTGTTCTGGAATTTAAAAGTGGCTTAAAACAAATGTGAACATTCTTTTGTTACGGTACCTTTTCCATCTGGTTCCTCCATGGTCCCTGCCAATGATGTTATAATCCCAGAGTCAAGGTCAGTCTGACACCCCAGCACAGGTACGCTAAGTCCAGATCCCATAGGGTCAGGGTACTCCATCCCCAGCAGAGCTGGCACACACATATCTGAACCTGAGAGAGGCATCTCTCCTGGTTTGAAAAGAAAAGAAGATGTCAGAGGGTTAGTGAGGAGGAAACAAAGGATGATATGTTGCTCAAATGTTTATTTCCCAAAGTATCCCTGCAAGTGTTTATGTCCAACACATTTCTAGCGAAATTAGAGAGGGCAGAATTAGGTCGACAATACTTTTCAGTTTAGAAAAGTTTTTGCGTTCACTATAATTGAGTTCAGTGCCAACGTGAGCCAACACTGTTTACAGATCAAACAACCACTAAACGAACATAAATGAAAAAATAAATACAGACACAGTGAGGTACATGAAACAGGATTGTAGCTGCACGGCACATCCAGCAAAGTCTATTAAACACTACAGGGAAACCTAAGCAGGTTATCATGCAGAGCACACATGACCATGCCCACAGTAGTTGCAATGTGAGCAAAATGTAGAGAACATGATAAGACTGTCACATGGCGATGGAGCAACAATATTTCAGTACTGAAATAATTTGATTATTGATGAGTCATGAGCTCAAACAACTAAAAACATATAAACAAGAGCCTAAGGTGCCGCATTTACAGCATTTATTTCCAGTGCGATTTATATTAAACTTGCCACTTTCATGAGATAAAGCAGACCTTGCAAACAGCATTGTGGGTAACCTGCTGTACTGTATGTCAAAGCAGCATGATGCCTCACAATGTGTTGCATAAGATAAAGGATTAAATGTCTTTATATTTTTAACTCATAGCACCCATGTTGGAGATGCAGATGTTACAACAGTTCTGTGGTCCCCGTATCCAAGGATATGACTATGAGTTACATATAAGTCACTGTAATGCACGTGCCATTATGATGACGGTTATGTGGGACAAGCAAGTCACATGCTTAGTTTCTGTGGGGGACAGTTGCATGTGACAAATAAAGGTCATACGAAGTCTTTGAGGTAAGAAAATGTCACCCTCCTTAGGGTCATTTAACCTTTCCAAAGGCTCATTTTAAACTTAAAAAAACTACATAAGTCATTTTATGCTTAAAACTCTTCTGTTCTCAGTAGCAGAAGGCACTTAAGGACACTGTGATGTCCAGAAGGAGTAAAAAAGTTAGTTAAAGACTGCATTTCTTTGTGCAATATTAAATTTAAAATGTGAAGCGCTCTTACTTTCAAAATCAGCGACGGCCTTCGGTATATGAATTCCTATTCTCATAACACAATAAAAGGTGCACTGTCATTTCCTCACCCAGAGTGCCTCCATCTTGTTGGAGACCTACGGCCCAGTCCAGCAAGATCTCCAACCTCGTCTGCAGCTGCAGCCGGCAGTGCAGGCTCCTTCCCCAGGACTGCTGGAGCTCCTTGGCCGCAGCGAGAAGATGATCTTGCCGACAACTTCCTCTCTCACTGCGCTGTTGGTGCTGCAAAGTGTGGTCAGACTCCCACTCCTCAGTCAGTGGCTTCAGGAGTGCCAACACTTTGAACATCACAGCAAGAACCTAAGTGAGAAAGGATTTACTTTTGCTGAAGTCATTTTTGGGTCAAACATTTGCTGGATTAATCTATTATCTGTCTCATAGAATGTCCCTCTTTCATAACATTTAATTATATATTTACAACAAAAACTTTCAATAAGAGGAAATTTGTTTTGTCATATTTAAAATACAGCATGTGTTTCATACCTCCGGTTACCTCCTTAATAGACCTTGGGTGAGATTAATTTGCCAACTGCTGTTTTTAAGGTCAAAAATGAACTCTGATTGTCAACTGTTAAGACAACATAGACGAGACATCCTTAAAGTGCTCCGAAAACAATGGAAATTTCAACATCTATAATACCATGACAACTGAGATATTCCATGTCTTGTTGAAGATCATGTGATGTGATCAAAAGCTCCAGAACAGCTCCTAAATGGAACTTGTGGTGAGATTAAGTCAATCATGTCCTTAAATTCCAAAATACGCTATCTTTTGATATGTCCCAAATATTTTCTTAATGCAGTCAAACACAATTAATCTAATCCAGCACCTTGTTGTCTAGCAGAGCCTGGTACCCTCCTGCCGTAGGCACCAGTTGCCCAGCCCGTATGCTGGCTCCTCCCGCTCTCACCATCCGCCCACTCAGAGGTTCGACGATGGACTCAGCCAGCAGGACTCCACCTACTGGCTGTGCAGCTCCTACACAAACACACAAAACAAAGTTAACCCACTGAAGGTATAGTAACCTCAACACAGGCTGTACTGAAGGCTCACCAGCAGCACTAACCTGTTACTGGATGTAGACCGACCCCAAGAGTGAGCACAACACTCCCCGTCCTGGAGTCCAGCATGGGAAAGCCAGTCTGTATGGGTTGTGGCAGGCGGGTGAGGGGACAAACATGTATGCCTCCCAGTGGGTAGACTAGTCCTGTCTGGGGGTGGATGGTTACAGCCAGAATGGGCACTGGGACCCCTGTGTCTGGATCTGCCATGGGAGCACCCAGCTGCAGTCTCTGGCCCGGTCTGAGGCCTCTGAGCCGAGTGCTGGGCAGAGGCTGGTCTGAGTGGCGGGAGGTTGGGTACGGAATGAAAGGAAGGAGGGGACTGTCCCACTTCCTGTTGTCTCCTGAGAGCAAGAATAGATTAGTCTTTTAAAAAAGACCTCCACCATGTCATGTTTATTTGACCACTTATCCACAGCGTGAAGTACACGTACATCACTAGTATTTTGCATCCATGGCAGAATGTCTTAATTTAGATCAGCCACCCCCCAACTCCACAAGCACCCTTCATGTTACCTGTACATGAGTCAGTTGTGAACACTAAAGTAGAGCTTGCAGGATCATACACCACGTTGCCAGCTATGGGCATCACTCTGCTTGTCTGTGGGTGGAGGAAGAAGTCAGGTGGCACTGCCATGGTGTGGCCGTTGCTCAGCAGCATATGGCTGTGAGCATTTGGCCTTATGAGGCCTGTGACTGAATCACAATGAAGTGCCCGACAGGCACGCAGGGACCCATCAGGACCTGGAGAGAGGCAGAAGGAGAAATGGCTGAGGGTAATCATCAAACTGTAAATGATTATGTAGATGATTTAAGCTGTTTTGAATTAGAGTACAGTCGCATGCTGGGTAGACAGCTTTTCATGCTGATTTTTTTCTTGGATCGCTGTGGTGTGAAAACATAAGTAGAAAAGCATGTTTCTTTATCATTTAGGTACACCTCCAACCCTCCCGTTGGTGAGGTAGCTGTGTTTAAAAGGCCTATATTCCATGTCATGACATAATTGTTATCAGAGAAAAAAATAAATGTTTTTACTGTGTCTAGAATGAGAGTCAACAGTCAGTATCACTTGTAATTAAATTTAAATGAAAATTTCTGGCAATTGTCTTTCATTCTGTTATGCAGAACGTACAGATATAGAGCTCCGACTGTGGCATTGGACAGGTTACAGGACTTAATGTATGGACCTGTATGGGTGTGAAGTAATGCTGGCACTTTGCCAGGTGTGTCTGTATATTTTCACAATAGAAATGTGAATTTCAACATACTTTATCATTGAAAATCTTATCTAATTTATAACTTTTTTTTTTTTTGTTAGTCCACCTTGTTGCAGTGCACATTTTTAGCAATAGATGGTGTTGTTACTCTAAGATTATTTTTTGGAATATCTGTCTCGGGGTGACTCACCAAAGATGTGGTCCTTGGTCAGCACAGTTCCAGTGTCAGGGCAGAGCAGCAGAGCCCCTGTGCCCTCACCCAACAACCCCCAGGCCCCCTGACGCTGGCACTCTGCTGACACCAGCTCTCCCATCTCATCCACCAGGGATGTTAGCCTCTGGATCAAACTGAGGATGGGAATCAGCAGATTGAAGATGTATGGGGATTCACTCCAGTCTACTTGTTGTTTGTGACACTTTGAAATGGATAAATGGAAGCTTTACTTTTGCTGGTGCAGTTCACAGGATGGCTGGTTGTTGTTATAAACCTTGGACAGCAGTCTGGTGCACTCTCTGAGCTGAGATGCGAACGCGCTGTGGCTCCTCTGCTGGGCCTGCTGCTCTCGCCTCAGAACCTGGAACCAAGAAAACAGTAATGCCTAATGTAACATGTTAACGAGGTTAACAGAAAAACCTAAAACTGAAACGATTAGGCGAATCAATAGAAACAGTAACATTTTCAACATTCCAGCTTTTCAATTATGAAGATTTGCTGCTTTTATTTGTATTTTCAAAAGAAAATAGAATATCTTTGGGTTTTGGAGAGTTGCTTGAACAAAATAAGCTATTTGAGGGCATCACCTTGGACTTTGAGAAACTGTTATGGGCATTTTTGATATTCTGTAGAACAAACAATTAATCAATTAACACCAAAATTACCTGCAGATCAATTGACAATGGAAATATTCATTAGTTGCAGTCCAACCCTGCTGCATGTTATGCCTTCTGGCCAAAATGCCCACACAAGAAAATCTGTCTAGAACACATAAATGCACCTTCTCTTACTTTCAGAAGGAAAACCAGGATTTTTCTTCATTTTTATAATGGGTTAATAGAACATGTACAGATGGAAATGTACTGCAATGTAAACCTGAAGCTGACTGTCAAGCTGTGTCCTCAGCTGTGAAGCCAGAGACTTTCGTCGCACCACCTCCCTCTCCACTTCCCTCCTCATCCTCTCATAACTCTCCCCCATCCTCTCCTCAGCGATCAAGCATGGGTGGAGTAGCTGCAGTCTCCCAAGCACTCCCTGGTACAGCTCCTTCACCTGGAATCACACAGACACATATGAATCGAACGTGACTGTCACACCCCAATGCAGGTAGCACGTAACTAGCGCTGGTGAGACATGCACATTTGTGGGATGACACAAGGGTGCGAGATGTGCCATCTACCCCTACGTCTGAAGCATTGACACCATATGAAATACAGTGTCTACCTTCAAACAGTGGCATCTCAGCCTGCTAAAAAAAACAAGCATTAAATAGAAGATAAATGTAGGCAATCTGCAACTGGGGGAAAAGTGTCTATGAAAGGGTATTTTGTGATTAACTTTGCTTTTGTTTTCTTATTGCTTTTTGCTGTGAGGTCGCTACTCTGTGGCCATTAACTCCAACCCTGTAGTCACAACCTAGTTTACTGCTAGTTACACCTATCTAACAGCTTACCCAACAAAAACATCCAAAGCATTTCAAGACCAAATTCAGACCAGCATAGGCAGGCATGCTGTATGACACAGATAAAATAGAATATTGTATGACCCATTCATTGCTGTATTTTAATATGTAAAGAAAATTAAATAAAACGTTGGGGGAAAATATGCTTACTATTCACTGTCTTTCTGAGAATTTAATTAGATTTCTGTCAAACCTTTGATTTAAGATTTGAAAAAATTTGAATTAGTTTGAACATGAATGTTTAGGCCTAAATCAGGTTTCTGAATTTCAGTAATGTGATGTGTAGGTTGTGTGTGTAGGATTTCCTACCATTGGGACAGTGCAAACAATAGCTATATTATATAAATTGTTGCCTGGGGTCTCCTACTGCATTAACTACTCACAAACATATCATGAAACAGTAATGTGTGCATGTGTAATATAGAATATTAATGTATCATTTTGTGTGCAAAAACAGTCCAAAAAGAACTACTTTCTCAAAGAAAAGCATCAGAGTGTGTGTGATGGAGAAAAGGGGGAATATGTCAATCCTTTCACATACTGAATGTTTATTTTGCATTTAAAGAACTACAGACTTCAGTGGTGAGCTGTCCCAGCCGTGTGGTGACTGACAGACTCTGTTTGAGCAGGAGGCTGTAGAAGGTGTTGCTGCTGAATGCCTCCAGATCCACCTGGTGCTCATAATCCCAGAACTCCTCCAAGGTGTCTGCACAGACTGCTGTCAAGAGAGTGAAATGCAAAGGGGGACAGAGGGAGAAATCAGTAGAATATATAAAACACATTACAAATCTATAACTCCTCACCCAAAGAGAACTTTTAAGAGCGAGCATAATGTGTTGCCTGAGGAAGATCAACGAGCTTGAAACGTGTCGCCCACCTACCTGCCGGTTTTGGTGCATCTGCACTAATATCCATTTTTGGTGCATGCCAGGGTTCGTTAACTAGCAGCCCCCGGGCCACATCCGCTCCGCCAAAGCTTCCCATCCAGCCCGCAGAATATAAATTATTTCAGAAAATGTGAGGAGGAAAAAACGTGCTCCGGTATTTGAATATCTAGCATTATTTTTTTCTTCCGTTTGAAGCGACCCCAAAAATAGTTGAGATGGAAATTATTTCATTAGGAATGATTTACAAACCCCAAAAAGAAATGTGTTTGGGAATATCCAGCTTTCAATGCAGCAATTCGTCTGCGATGGGCCTCTGACTGCTCAGGGTAAGACTCTTTGAAAGCTGCATGCCTTGTGTAATGGCGTAATGGCCTAAGATAGTATTATTTTACAACACCTATCGTTTCATTGCAAATGAGGCATACAGGTGTAGCTTTACTGAAAGTTGGCACGATGAATGCACACTTACTCGTTAAAGTTGCGGTTTTCCAGGTCAACTTAGGATCTTTGAGAGAGAGATTTTTCTGTGATAGAGTCAAAATTGCATTTTACATATTAAGTGTCTAGTTATCATTATGGATGTCCCATGTTTTTTAGGAGTCTGTTCACACTGATGTAGGCTTAGAAAAATGACATTGATTTTGGAAAAAAGTGAAGCTATTAAACAATAACAGTTTCTCTCTGTCTGTCATTAATATTTCAATTTGAAAGAGCAGCCCCCACATTGTCTGCTTTCAAAGGTTCTGGCCCTTAGACAAATGTAGTTGATGACCCCTGGTGTTTGCTTTTGTTAATGCATGCAAATCAGAAGTTTTAATAAATAATTTCAGTTTTTACAGTTTGTACCTTCCACTTGTTTCTCTCCGGGCTTTTGTTTGGGAGAGGGAATTAATTTTATAAAGAAATGCCACAAGGGAGGGCATTTTATATGTTTTCTGTTTAAATAATGGCCTTTCACTTCTTTTGACACTATTGAACAGTCAAATGATATCTATAAAAATAACTATGTAGCAGGTTAAATACTTGTATAGTGACAATTGCTGTCATAAGAAGTCCTGTGACATTTGAACTTTTTTTTGTTTGACATTTGGACATTTTTACGGTTAGTCACTGCATGTGAAATGAGGAATATGGGGCCTAAGAGCCTTTTCATCAGTAATGGTTGGGTGGGAACAATGCCCAGGGGTCATGTTGTGTTATGTGTGCACACTACAGGTGCATTCATTATTCGTTGACATGTTTGAATCCAAATTACATACCACACTGGCCTTTAGGCTTTCAAATCAGTGAGCTGAGTGGTCATGTGCTCGTGCGCAGGCGTGTGTGTTTCTGTGTGTGGCGTTCCAGCTACAATACTGCACCTGGTTGAATGGATTCTTGTGTCATTCTAGCTTGTTGGTTTCGGTGAATCTTCCTAAGTGAGACCACCCTTGAACCTTTTGATGCGTAGTCGTCCATGTGGTAGGCCAACTGCGACAAGCGATACCGCGCTTTGATTGGCTCCTTCTCACGCCATCCATATTCGCGGAACAGGATCTACACGTGGGATACGTTTATTTATCTTAGAATCATTTTTTTACGTGACAGTATGCAATTGTTTATGCACACTAACCAGCAGTGTAACACATAAACAGAGGATGACCACAGCTCCAAATAGCAGTCCTCCAGTCACTAGCCAATCTGGCCTTAGGAGCAGGTTGCGTCTCCTACTGATTCCCATCCTGGTCACATGACGAGGGCTGGTGGGGAAGAAGGGGCCGGGCTCATAACACTGGCCGCCTGCAGGCATCACCCGCACATACTGAGTACGAACAAAATTGTGGGGTCATTTTGAGTGACACATTGACCTATACATATGCATCCCAGCAAAAAGTGAGGGAATATTTGACTGCATTTTAACTATACAGGTGTTGGAACTTCACATCTGTGTAAGAATATACATATTCTGTAAGTGATCATTACAGAAAGTCTTGGGTCATTACATTGTCTTGTTTATGTCTTGCAGTCTACAGACCAAGAATAAACCAAGGTGCGCATGATGCCCTGTGAAACGTGTGACCGCTAGTAGTGCTGCAGAGCAATATTTGGATTAGCAGGTCTCTCTACTATTTATATCAAGTGCTGTACCAGCAAATGCTTGCACAATAGTGGTGACAAGATACGCTCTTCTGTTGAGAGAAAACTCCAAACTCCATAAGACAGGTGACATAATAACAGTTCTTATGTCATTTTTAGACATCAGGCAAACAAATCCAAAGACCCAAAAAGTTAG
Organism: Gadopsis marmoratus; assembly: GCA_036023855.1. Taxonomy (NCBI): domain Eukaryota; kingdom Metazoa; phylum Chordata; class Actinopteri; order Centrarchiformes; family Percichthyidae; genus Gadopsis; species Gadopsis marmoratus. The sequence goes on from JAVQJF010073973.1 coordinate 68,162, forward strand.
TATGGCAGGAATAAATGAGGAGAGGAAGAAAACGACAAGCTGCCATAAACAATGTGGGGGTATTAACATTCAAACAACAGCTTTGCAAATGTTAAAGGAGGTAAGAACTGCATTCAGCATGTTTGTTTGGTGAAAGGACTACACAGTGCAATTTGGCGAGGGATATTTAGAAACAAAATGTTTTATAATAAAACCTTTAATGCATATATGATTTTAATTTGAGTTACCATGTGTTTGTGCTGATGGCTGCTCAGTGTAAAAACATACACTCCAGGCTGGCTAAAGACCACCGAGAAGAAGCTGGGAGGAGTCCAAGACTGCGTCATCTCTTCTTTTAGCTGCCTGAATGCACCCCAGTCGAAGTCACTGTTTGTGTTGTACAAGTTGTCACTGAAAGGCATGAAGTAAGGATTAAGGGCAAGTGTAAAATAAGTCAAACCACAAATTCGTGGCACTAAGAATTGGCAAACATGTCCACCTAGCTTCTGACTTACAGATTATACTGAGGATAGTGATGTGTGTCGACAGTGAACAGTATAACGTCACCCAAATGGAGACACGTTGTGGGGTTCAGAACTCCACTTATACTTGTTTGTCTCTCTTCTTCCTTGCTGTCGCCGTTGTTTCCCTTCCTGCTGCTGGAGTTCATATCTCTACCTCCGTGACTGATATTTTCAACTGTGGTGACCTCCCACAGAACGTCAGAAGCTCTTTCTAAACAACATCACGGGACCTTTATCATTACAGTTCTACTATTACTCTACGTTATGTAAAATGTGTTTTAATGACGAAAAAGTATTGTTTTGTTGTGACAAACCGTCTGAGCGAGTGTCCTGCTGTGTGGTGACAGGAAACAGTTGCTGAAGTTCCTTTGGGAGGCCGCTGAGGAGGCCGAGGAAGCCTGCCGCTGCAATTGGACAACGAGAGAGTGAGAGAGAGAAAGACGTGAGAGACAAGTGGGGGGGGGGAAGGAGAGAGCCAGCAGACAGAAAGTCACTGTGTGTGCAGCGTGAATGTGTGCGTCTCTACCTGTTGTCTGAACAATGTAGACGGGATGTGAGGAGTTGAGGTGACTGTTGCACGGAAGAGTCCCCCGGGAGTCTCGCTGTGTATGAACCGTCTCCAGCACGCTGCCTGAGACGCTCAACACCTGCACACACACACACACACACACACACAATAACAGTGCTAGTCATTAATAGGTCACTGCAACACAAGAGACGCTGGTCTTATTCTTTCACTGCCGGTGCAATAAAGACGACATTGTGTGGAGTTTTTGAACGCATTGTCTGACCAGGTAGTGTAGCTCGAACTATTCATTGTGTTCATTCTAACACAGTTTCAGTGAAGATACAGTGGGTTTGAATTTTATTGACCCAAAATACCCAAAAGTAAGCTTGCGTTTGTGCACGAATATGTTGGGGTGTGTGTGTTTTCATGTAAATCGGCAGCTGCCTTTGCTCACCTGACTGTCATAGCTCCACACCAGCTCCATCTCTCCATTGGACTGGCACTGGAGCTTCAGCTCAGTAGCTGGCCTCCGCCTGCATAGGCCTCCACATGCAGTGCTTCCAGGAGGCTCTCTGCAAACACACAGACCCAGCTCTCCATCATAGCCCTGGTAGTCCTCTGCAGATGGACACACCTGCAGGAAAAGTAAGCAGTGCAAGGCTAGGATCAGCTAAAGGCTTTATCAGTCAACTCTAATCCTTTTTGAAACCAAGCAAATATTAGTTATTTTTTCCCCTTATTTTTTCCCTTGCACCATCTTTTGTCTGTGTGTGATTTTATATTTTAAAAATCCTCTAAAATCTGGTAGCTTTCTCAACCTGTGCTCAGTTTGAGAGTTTAACTAGGTGTAAGGTCATTTTTACGCAAGACTGCTATGGAGGACAGTGACACAAATGAACACTGCGTGGGTGGAACAGTGAAGGTTAACCGACAGTCAGAAGAAGCAGTTTATAGTTAAATATTAAGTGGTACTAAAGTCTGAACTAGATAAACTACTGTCAGGTTCATGGAGGAGAGAGCAAAGATATCTAGGTTGTACTCATTAGCCTTGTCTTGTCGAGTGTGTTTAATCAGTGTGTTCTGTAAACAGATGACAACTTGTGTCTTTATCAAAATCCTCATGCATTATTCCAACAGGTCGCCAATAACCTTTGCTCTACTTTTGTGTGTGCATCTGTGTGTGATGTGAATGGACAAGGTCTGACCTGCTGCCTGCAATGAAGTGACCACTGATTTCTGTCCATGCAGTCTCCATACTGAGTGCGTGTTTTTCCATCCCTGCAGACATCGTACAGTTTGTGTACACACACATTTCCGTTGTTGGAAGGCTGGTAACCAGTGGTGCAGTGGCACCGCCCATCACTGGTCTGCAGGAAAAGCAAACATTGTGTTGTATAACGCTACATATGGTTCATTTTGTGGTTGGTTTGTTACAGAATATGCTAACTTGGTCATTCATTGACAATCTATCTTCCTTCCTTCATTGATGCATTCATTTGACATTGGTCAACACTCACGCAACACTCAGGGAAAAAATCTTATTCACCTTATTATGAGTTGGTGAGTGGAGGGCTCAACACCCGTGCAAGCTGCAGCAGACTAGGAAACAAGACCCTGCTGCGAGGGAACATGATCTACGGCTCTAACCGCTTGACGCTACAGATTGTTCAGTCTAACGTTTCTGAGAGACACCGAGGAAGCTATTCTCATATTTGTGTGCACAATGTATCCCATGACTAAAGAGAGACACAAATCAAATGATAGAGGCTCAAGAAATGACAGTTCTTCTTTGGATTTATAGAATAAAGGTGGAGCTCACAGGACAAAGAAGCAAGTGGGTAACAGGTACAGTAGGAGGAAGTGGCGTTGATGTGAAAATGAGGACTGAATCATCACATAAACACACCAGAGGGAACACACATGCTGCAGGAATGACTGGGTTAATACTAAATTGTGTTACCTGAAACCTCTGTCCCTCTTCTGGGCAGATGCAGGTTTCTTGAGCAGACAGAGGCTGCTGAGCCACAGGGCCACAGGGCAGGGAGGCAGACAGGCCTGGTCTAGGACAGTAGTGATGAGGAGGACACTTGAGACAGCTGTCTATGGACACAGCACCAGCAGTTGGCCCATAGGTTCCCTTAGGACAGGGGACTGGAGTGACGCTGTCCAAAGGGTAGTAGAAACCTATTAGAGAAAAATCATTTGTTCTGAAGTATATAGTTTTATTTGATGATTATATTAATTTAGATTTCAATCTCTCTTTGTACAATCTACCCATCACGTTTACTGGAGTGGTTACCGTGGATACCACACAGTGACCATAACTGACCTTAGTTGCATGTTTCTCATCTAACGCTCACTATCAATAATGACAAAAAGAAAATGCCAAAGAATAATTGTCACAAACAAATCACAAATGACTTTATTAGAAATACACAAACAGAACTATTTATAAAGAAGGCATAAGGTGTGGGGAGTAAGTACATCAATGGTGAGGGGAATGTATAGTTGAGAGAGTGTTAGGACAGCAAAATGGGAAATCAACGCAAAACCTGGACAGCGTGGATCCTAGGAGGGAGGGAGAGAGAGAGAGAAAGAGAGAGAGAGACAATGACACCAGGCTGGTATTTTAGTCTTGGTGAAGGCCCACAGATGTGCCACCTAATCACCCCAATGACCCTGCAGGAAGAGATTAGTCTGCTGAGGCAGAAAGTGGAGGGGCTGTAACATAATCTACAAACAGATTTACATAGATTAGAGCTGATGGAGGCATACATTAGTGTAAGTGGCTAAACGTGCAGAAAAAAATCTTATAATTTAATGTTGACCTGGTGATCATTGTGTGAAATCAGGACAGCCTACCTGGCTGGCAGGGCAACCTCTCCTGGAACTGTTGACTGAAGTTGTTTCCATGAACCAGAGTGAGGAGCACAGCACTCAGCCACCACACACCATAGCAACTTTTGCATCTGCATGTCCTCAGCATGGTTAATATGTCCACCTCCTGACATAAAGGACTGGTGCACAAGTAATTCTTCATCCAGCGTCTGTAAATAGTCTCCCAGTTGCCTGCCTTGTTTTGGTCATAGCCAAGAAAGTAGTTGTGAAGATGCTGCAGCAACCTCACTCCTTTGATAAACCTCTTCTGTCTGAAGTTGCTCCTCACACATGGCCTGATCTATCTGTTGGTAGACAGTGCTGCGAGATAAGTAGTGAGCTAGTTAGTCTGCATAACTTTCAGTGGGCTGCTGAATGATTTATGATGCCGTGAGATAAGGTGTCAGTGACAGTGGAGGGACTGGTCGCTTGTGGAAAGGGAACACAGAGAGCACAGCTGCCGGATCACATTACTGCATTTGTTCTTCTCAGGCCAACCAGGAAACTGATTAATGATCTGGCTCCCAATGTATATCAACACAGCTTTGCTTTCGAAGAGTCTGCTGAGCACTACGTGCGTCACAGCAGCTGCTGAATTTGCATTGAAATTCACATATCAAGCTCAGATATAATTTATAGTTCTAGAAGGTACCTGGCTTTATGCAAGCCAGCTGCAACTTTCAATTCCACTTGTAAATTAACCAATTTGACAAACAGATATAGAATATTATTACTGCTGTTCCTGTTTACTTGTTGTTACTGGCTTGCAATCTTGTCGAAAGCAAAATAAGTCAAGGTCACAGTTGACAGATAATTTGCAACAATAAGCGTCTGTTTTATCTGCAGGCTGATAGAGTACAAATGCAGTAAAGCTCAGAAAAGTACTTTACGTATGCATTTATTTATGTAAGACAACTGCATCTGGTACAAACTTACTTTATTTGGTTAAAAAAAAAAATACATGTTGCCAAATAAAATACATGACAAAATTAAGTTTTTTTTTTTGTTTTTCATGGAAACCTTGCCCTGCATACAGTTCCTCTGACAGTAATCTCTGCACAACAGTGTACAATAACCAAGACAAGTTGATTCCATTTGCTGCATAATCAAATGACGCAGGAGACCTATTCCTAGCTTATTGTAATGTGCATTGAGCTGTCCAGTCATTTCAAAACATCAAGTGCTATCGTAATATTTATATTTCTCATACATTCTCATAAAGTATGTTAACGCTAACTGTTCAACATTCACCTGTACATCTGCAGAAAGTAGTCAGCAATGCTGTTTCTATGTACAGTATCCAAAATCCGACTAACCCTACACTGTTATTGTATTGGAATAAATGTTGGACTTTGGATAATTGAAATAACCTACATATTTCATCACGGTAGCCATGGACTATGATCCTACAATGACATCTCCTAACTTGCCTATCTAAACAGAGTTCAACTTTCCCCCACATTTCCATGTCAACATTACAAAAACCCTCCACATTACGTTCGCAGAAACGCTACAAGTTCATCACAGACAGGAAATCATTGGACAAATGAAGCCATTGTATCAACAATGCACACAAATGCAGAAACAGCACACACTGTAAATGAACATGAATACCTAAAAATGCACTTGACTTGTTTAGTTGGAGAAAATATCGAACCCGGGAAAAACACAGAGCTTAGTATAATCAGCAGTGTTTATTTGGGCTGTTTTGAGCTGCTCTGTCCTTAGTAGCAGCTCAAACACTGATGTGTAAACTGTTGATTGTCAAGCATCCAAAACAAGCCTTGATAATCAAGGCTCTTTGAGCTAGTCCACAACTGGAAACACTGAGTTCTTACACAATTGAAAACATACAAAACATAAAAACCCACTTCAAATCTTGCATAATGCATTAAAAAGCCACAGCAGGCAGGTCAAACAAGCATTGTAAATATTCACATAATTCTGGTTCCTGGCAAACTGGGCCTTTGACGTAAAAAGTCAGAAATCCAGTCACATTTCTTATCTGGCTGTTGACACACACACACACACGTACACACTTGTTGAACCTTTCTGGGTTGCTCCAATAAACTTGCACCATATTTTCACTTTTTTAATAGAGTGCAAAATTGTTATTTTATTTAACAGTATTTTCTTATCTTATCTCAGTATTTCTATTCTTCTTCTCGCATACTTCTTATCATAGTACTTTGTCCCTTTGAGGCTCTATCTTCAAGTGCTACATCCTCATTGACATGACATAATGTCCTTCAATCAATGCTTCAAGAATCCTGTTAAGTTTCATGAAGGACATCAGTAGATGCTATTGGCATGACCTCAGTCAGTTATGTGCGTGTGTGTGTGTAGCTGTTGTGTTGTTGCTGATGTCTGTCACCAGTCCGACCCTCCACGTGTTGACTGTAGACACAGATGGGTTGGGGCAGCCGCTCTGATAACAAGGACCTTTATAAATCAGACGAGAGGAGAGGAGCCTGCAGAACCCTGACCCTCAGGTAAAGGCCAGACACTTTTTCATATTCTGATCTTCTTGTATTCTGTCATCGACTGAGAAGAAAATGAGAAGGAATTATAGATCATTTATGGAAATGTTCAGTATTCAGTCATTTGTTTGGTGGAATGTGAAATTCTTATGTATTTCTCTCATCTGTCCCTCCACAGTAAGACAAACATGCATCTAAAATTTGTGATCTTCGCCCTGTCATTCTTGACAACTTCAGGTATATATTACTACTTGAATGCTGTTTAATACCCTTTATTTTGCAAAGTATTTCTTTTTTTAATGTATGCTTTCTTGGTCTGTAGCATATTCGGTCCACCGTAACACCAGAGAGGCAACCTGGACTGATTCAAAGGACAACCAGGCTCATGACAAGACAGAAATCACAAAGGATGTGGAGTAAGTTGACTAAATTAAGTACTGTAAACCAGTTAAAGGGGCGGCTGTGGCTGAGGGGGTAGTGCGGTCGTCCATTAACCCCAGGGTTGGTGGTTCGATCCCAGCTCCCGCTGTCTGCATGTCGAAGTGTCCCTGGGCAAGACACTGAACCCCG
>JAVQJF010073975.1:0-46196 GCA_036023855.1 Gadopsis marmoratus
CAGAAAAGGGCCTTCCCCAAACTGTTTCCACAAAGATGGAAGCATAGAATTTTCCAAAATGACTTGGTAAGATGAAGCTTTAAGATTTCCCTTCACTTGAACTAAGGGGGCCATGGCCAACCCCAGGAAAACAACCCCATAGCATCATCTCTCCTCCACCGAACTGTACAAATGGCAGAATGCAGTCAGGCAGGTAACGTTCTCCTGGAATTTGCCAAACCCAGACTCGTCCATCAGACTGCCAGATAGAGAAGCGTGATTCGTCACTCCACAGAACAGGTTTCCACTGCTCCAGAGTCCAGTGGCGGCGTGCTTTACACCACTCCATCCGACGCTTGGCATTCTGCATGGTGATGTAAGGCTTGCACGCAGCTGCTCGGCCACGGAAACCCATGCCATGAAGCTCCCGGCGCACAGTTTTGGTGCTGACATTAATGCCAGGGCTGGTTTGGAACTCTGCAGTTACTGAGTCAGCAGAGCTTTAGCGACTTCTACGCACTATGCGCCTCAGCACTCGGCTCTGTAACTTCACATGGTCTGTCACTTTGCGGCTGAGTTGCTGTGGTTCCTAAACGTTTCCACTTTGCAATAATACCACTTACAGTTGATCGCGGAATACCTAGGGGAGAAGAAATTTCACAAACTGACTTGTTGCAACAGTGGCATCCTATTACAGTACCACGTTCGAACTCAGTGAGCTCTTTGGAACGACCCATTCTTTCACAAATATTTGTTAAGGCAGACTGCAGGGCTAGGTGCTTGATTTTATGCACCTATGGCAATGGGACTGAATGAAACACCTGAATTCAATTATTAAGAGTGGCGGCCCCATACTTTTGTCTATATAGGTATAATATGAAAAATATGAAAGATATTATTTTATATCTCTTTTAGATGTTTGTCATTAGGTACAGTTATTTTGTTGGTACATTTTTTCATCAGGGCTTGATTGTATCCATGTTGCATCCTCATTGAACCTTGCATTGCTGTCGACCATATTCTTTTTTGATACAACCACTAGGTGTCGCCAAAGTCAGATTTGATTTTTTCATCCCACACAAAGGAGCTTTAAGTATCCTTGGGTTTATTTAGTCACTGTGCAGAGGTGGGTATCCTCTGACAGACTGACATAATTTAACACCAAGCCATAATATAAAAGTCTACCTTTTCATTTCAGAAAGATAAAAGCATCAGTACCAAGACATCAGTGTCAGACATAATGACCAAGACTTGGAGAAAATGTTTCACATTGTAAACTCACAAGCTGACACTGCAAAGTAGCAACAGCAATATAAAACTGAGAGAAAATTAAAATAGATTTTTATTTCAAATAAACATCACATGATCAACCACACATGAAATGATTAAATACACTCTCTACTCACACACAGAAAACAACACATTGTAAAGCTGTGCCGAAAACAAGTTCTTTTGGCATGGTTCATTCAGCTAGTGTTTTTTAAGTTAGAAAACAAAACAGACAAACCTATGTAACAAAAAACAAACCAAAAAAAAAACAAAACATGTCTTAAATCATATTCAACATTTCAGGATGAAAACTTAGCACCTTGTACCAGTCACCGTGATTCTTAGACTGGTGTGTAGTGGATAAGAAACCAGAGCATTGGTTGGCCATGCTAATTACAAGGCATACTCCTGCTTCTTTTGGATATTGAGGACAGTGCAAATTTAGACACCATGATAAGAAGAATTGTGCTGTCACACGCAACAGACTGACACAAGACCTCAAAACCAGTTTGCAACTCATCTTACAAGCCAACATCCACAACTTCACTACATACTTGATGCTATACACAATGACTTGCAAGAAATACTGTACATAGTAAGTGCTGCAAAATCTGTGAAGTAAATCCAATGTTTTACGTGAGATGGATTCTATAAAGAGCAAAGACTAATCCTTAATACTAAGGCACTGCTTAAAATAAAATGACAAACAGAACAGTGAGGTGTAAATGTAGAGACTGTCAAAAGAAATGAACTCAACTCCGGAGAGACACTGGAGCTCAACTCTGTGCGCAGAGCTGTGCTCCAGTGTCTCTACAATAACTCACCGCACAAATAGACAGTGACCAAAATACCCATGTAATCATATTTAACAGTGTGACAGAAACACACATCATCCCAGGGCGAACATTTACTGACCAGAGGTAAGAATGGCTGTATGTGATTGGCCACAGTGTTTCTGGGGTGGTCTGCTGTGGGCAATGACGATACAATACACGCTGATGCTTTGCTTATATACAAACAATGACAAGGGATCATTCAAGATGGGAGACTGACTCAGTGTCCCTTTTGAGACCTGCCTTTTCTAAAATGCAAGTACTGTATATACGCATATTTAAAAAATTAAAAACAAATTTTAAAAAAAACTGTTTATTTTCTGTCAGTGCAAAATTCGGAGTTCGTGTTAGCATAATGACACAGGTGTCAAAACGCATTCCTTCCTCAGACACACTCACAAAGAAAGTGTAATAGTTTCGAAACACATGAGAGGGCAGACACATTTGTAGCCTCTGAAGCCTTGCAGTCGAGGAGGATGAGAAATATATTACTGTGATCTGTGCAGAATGCAATAATAATAAAAATGGATTTTGTGCACTGCATCAACAAGCAGATTTAGTCCTAGTTTATTTTAAGCGTAAATCACATTCAGCATCATGCAGCGGGCCATGTTACTTTTGCATTAATAAAACCTTTTCATCAGATTGTCAAAATTCAAATAAAAAATAAAAAGTTCTTTAGCGGGGTGCACATGCTATTTCAATCATCAACCGGATTATAAGCTTTTGTGAAAGTTAATGATTTGACAAAACAAGCAAAAACATTTTTTTTCAAATAAATAATACACCTTTCTATTAAATATCTGGGCAGGAAACAGGTAATAAATAAACCTAAAGCTAATAAATTATCCTGACTGTGGAAAGGCCCTTTTCTTTACTTTGAAAGTATAAAGCCAACACTGAGAGGAACGGCTGTCTTCAAATCTTCAAACCTAAAGCTGCAGAAACAACAGCACACACTTGGAAATGAGCCCTTATGATGGCATTCCATTTTTATGTGAGCACTTTGGAAAAAAGGACACAAACAAAATGTTAATGTGCACATCAAAGATTTGTAAAGGCAATACCACCCTGTTTTGTTCCTAAAACTATTTATTCATCCCACCATTTGTGGGACTTCAGTTCTTGACTCTGCTGAGCAAGATATAAGAACTGAAAATGAAATGGCTTCCATTACACCTGCCATTAAAATCAAAATGCAGTTAAAAGATGCATCTGCACACCTGAAATAAACCTTTATGAACGGTATCATTTTTTTACAAGAGTAAATACACTGCAGAGGTATTGATTGGAATATTACTTTTTCTTCACCACCACTGAGGTAATATGGAAATCTAGGATTTAAATACACTTTCTTATATGGGTGTTAAGGCATAAAGCTGACTTTGTGTCCAGCTTAAATATACTTAAGACATCTTATATCTGCATCCGATTTTGACACCAAGTGTATTTGGGGCCCGTGATTTCAGCTCTGTTTTTGAGGAATTGTATTGTCTTGATACATCAGCTGTGGAAATATTAATACTGAATATAATCTGTATTTAGGACCACTAAACACAGACAGCAGCATCAAAGCCAAACCCAACAGGGCTTTTTCCAGTTTTAGTGGTACAGCTACTATACAGTCAGCTCTTTGCCATATCAATACTTGTTATCTTTTTCAAGGATTAGATATGGTAGTACAAATGTGGACTTTAAAAGGATAAGTAAGACGCAAAGGTTTATTTACAAATCACCAAGCTCAAACAGCACAACCTCATTTTTGTTTTTTTCAGGTGATCAAAATTGTTCAGGCAGCTACGATACAGCTTGCAGTCTTTGTAGCACAGGTCAAGACACCACTCTGTGAGAAACTCCAATTAGACCTTGTGATGCACAAACGCATGAATTGTGCACACACAGGCTCAGCAGAAGTCGCGATAAGCCTTTTGCATTCCACAATAAAATTGGCCACACACATCATCACACAGTGATCCTATGAATACACTATATTACGCCTCTGTTGCTTTTTGTCTGTACACGTCTATGAGAAAATCAGGTTCAAACGGACGGAAGACATATGGTTTCCCTGATGCCATAGTCTGCCTGATGTGACAGGATGAGGCGTGGAGGTGCAGAGACAGTGGTTATTCAATGAGCTCCTCTTTACAACAAGCGCTGAATGATGTTTTAAAGGTCCATGCTAAATTCTCCATGAAGATCATCTAAGGCCACAATGTTCATAGAAGAAAGTAAAATGCAAAAGGAGAAATTATCACGGCGATATATCCCCCCTTTTAGGATAAAAGGCCATTTGTTGTTAGGTTCAACAAACTAGTATGTCACAGGATACAGAACCACAAAGCATAGATCGTATTAGACAAATGTCATATTACAGAGTTTAAAAGAGAGTATATAACTTATGACATAAGGCACTTCAACAACTACTCCCAGTGCCCTGTTTTGGAGTAGATCCACTGTTAATCTCCTGATCATCTTCATCCTCCTCCTCTTGCCAGCTACCAAGGTGGACAGGGGTGGGCATGGAAATACTGGTACCAAGACCACTATGTGCCTGGAAACCTGATGAGAGTGTTGATACAAGGTCACAGTCTTTCTTAGACATAGTCAAGTCTATTTCAAGCTTCCGATTTCAAAACACTGCAGATTTAATGATCAGTGTATTACACCTTTCAGTGAGATTATTTTTTGTAATGGGTTTACAAATTGACATACTGCTCCATGCCTTGTGAACAATATAAACCCTTAATATATTATGTTCATTTTGTGAACAAAAAGGGATATGCTTTATCCCATTTACTACAAATCATATACTTTACATTTTTTGAAGCACGCTGTAATGTTATGTTACAGTATGTACTGAGCAAAGTTGTCGGTGCATGGTTGGTTTCTGTATCCTCTAGTATAATGTTAAAGTTTGACAAATATGAAAGCGGACATAATTGCTTCTAAAATCTACTCTAATTGTATCTACAGTCCTTCGAGGCTCTGCTCAATTTGTAGTTGCTGATGTGACATGTGAGTGTGAACTTAAGTGCTGCAGATTTAGGTCGTAACCACGACTTCAGCGCTACAAGTTATATTTTTTTACATCACGCTGTCATTTGATTTAATGTTAATATCAAGAATATTTATAAATGTGGATCTAAATTGTCGCCCAAATTTAACAAACAGAACTGCACACTGTCAGTAACGTGTTCTCCCAGCTATACTGAGGCTGCAAGGTTCTTCAAAACCAATACGTCTATTTACCAGCATTTGAGTGCAGATCTCTCATTGGCACTGGGTTCTGCCACTGCCCTGAAGTTCTCTGTGGGTGGGAGCTCTGCTGGTGGAGCTGGAGAGACATGCAGTTGTCAGTGAAAAGCAGAACAAAGCACTAGACTAGTTGTCTACAAGAGATACTGAAACGTTTTCTCTGCCTGAAATCTTTTGAGTATCAACAATACAACAACTGTAGACTTGAAAGACAATGTTTTCATACGCTTTTCATCATACAGGTCACCACTGGAATCCTTTGTAACCGACATGAATTCAAGTTGACAGCATACGCTGTGGTCCACAAGGGACCAAACTACAAACTTTTTAAGCACTTTTGTCTGATACTCAAAAGATATGTTTTGGAGAGCATCATTTTAAACTCCAGGCACACAACAGAGAACAGGACGATAACTATAATAATGTTAACTCTAGTGCCTGTAGGCTTTGGTTTCTGGTCAGGGAATTACCTCATGCAGGTAGATGGCATGGAGACTCATTTCTGCTGAGGCAAACTCTGAGTGCAGTGTATTGCTCCTGATGCGAGAGTCGCTGTTAGTCATACTGGGGGGGAGAAAAACCATGTCAGCCAAAGCTGATAACAAGCCTTTGCATTAATTTATGAATTTCACGAAACACTATTCTAGCTAGAGTATGTAAATAATGCAGAAAAAAATGTAGTATGTGTTAAGTACCTGTCAATGATGGTGCGATCGCTGCGGTACATGGTGCTCTCGGGGTGGACAGATGACGGCAGGAGGCCATGTGAGTGGCCGCGGCTGGGATGTGCGAGCTGGGAGGTGGACAAAGAAGCTAGGACACTGGCAGCAGCAGAAGCAGCAGTTCTTGGTGGGATGAGGCGATGGTCTCGCCCTTGTAGTCCCGACGCAGTTAGAATGGGGTGGGCCAGGACACTGGCCAACAAATTATCAGGCTGCAAACAACAACATACATCAGTACACAGCCACTAAGTAAATAAGATTACATTGGAATAGAAAAGAAAACCAATTCAACACACCTGTTTTTCCATTGATTAATAGCTTATGTAGAAAAATCTATTCTAGAAGTATTTAAATAGACTGTTGTTCAAATGTATTAGTTTCTTACATTAACTGACTGCCTAAACACATCTTCCTGTCTTTGAGTGATCAACACGGGTGTCTTACCACAGTGCCAGACTCGTTGGACTGCAGTGAGGTGCAGAGAGGAGCCTCAGAGAGCAGCAGCTGGGTGGAGGGGCCACCCTGTGCATCGTGCTGCACCTTTTCCTTTAGATGGCTGATGAACACCGAGCTCTCCTGAGGCGGATGCCAGCGTGGGTTCTTAATGGTGAAATGCATAAGAGACAACTCTGTTTTGCCATTTTCAGCCTGTTGGTATATGGAGGCCTCCGTCTGGCCCTCTGACATCCACTGCAAAAACATTTAAAAGATATATATCAATACAAGCAACAACATCACAACATTAAATTAAATATTCTCTACGCCCTTTGCTCGTCGAGTCATATTCTCTTCAGCTTGATAAAAAGCTGATGTACTGACTAGCTTGGATCCTATGTAACGGAAAGAACAAATCGTACTGTTGGGTTTCCATGACGTCTGATGTCCATCTGTGCGAAGGAGCAGATGTCTCCAACTCCAACCACCTCCACAGTGAAGTTCCTGAAGAAGTCAATGATTTCTAGAGACTTATTCCTCAGGAGGAAGATGAGAATGAAGGGTGTCACAATAGGACTCAGCAACTCCTCCAAGATGAACACCTGATTTGGACAGACAACACTGATTAGATGTTCTGAAAAATATTCATATTCTACACAGTCAAATGTAGATCAGTGCGCCCAAAAACACCTTAGAAAGTCCAGTTATTGTACTATCAGACTGTATCCAGTCTGATAAAAGCTCATCACTGACCAGGTCCTACAAAAACTCATCCATAACTCTAGTTTGACTGTGACAAATGTATTCCTATCCACCGAGTTAATCCCTTCCTCACCGCTTTGTACTGGAACAGCTGCGCCACCTCGTCACGGGTCTCGCTCTTGTTAGCATTGCCCCTCCAGTGGTCTGGCATGTAGTGAATGTGTGCCAGCATGCACTGCAGCAGCTGTTCTGGACACCACACCATATGCTCATCTGGGATGAAGGACCTGGTGTAGGACAGGTACAGAATATGTACAATTTTCAACAATACTACTATACCTGCACATACAAGAAAACCAAGGAAAATAGAATAGTTTTGTAGGGTATATTTTGATTTTTGACTAAAAATCTGTGAGTGATTAAGAGACATGGCAGGTCTGTATTCTTAAGTAGTAAAATACTAAATTAATTCATTACTCAAATTGAAAAAACTAAATAAAAACAATTGCAAATCATAATCTATTATAGTACAGTTATGCATAACATAATATAAACAGCAAGAGTAACAATTCAGAAGTACAACTTTCTTAAGTTGTACACCCACTGATAGCAATCTTGGAGTGGCCCCAGGAAAAAGCCTGGCTCTAAAAACTCACCTGGTGACAGTAATAACCAGCCCCAGCACAGTGATAGCGGTCAGAATGTGCTGCACTGTCAGAACATCCTCATCGTACACCGTCAGTGCAATGAGCACAGCCAACACTGAGCCTGAGAAGAAGGCAATGTTCTTAGCCAGCACAGTCAGCAGTGGTGACGTAAAGGAGTTCATGTATTTGGAAGTGGGTTTGTAGCCACGGCCTAAACGTCCATGCAGCTCATGGTCCAGCTCATTGAAGTGTCGCAGGTATAAACGGCCATAGAGGGACCATCGTCGTGCACCAAGGCTTCCAGGTTCTCTGCGGATCACTTCTGTGTAGCTGAAGAACGCGTAAAGCACCTGCCACACCAGGATGAAGGGACAGAGCAGCAAGTTGGCCAAACCCATCAGCAGGATGACTCTACTAAGCTGCTGGGCGAGCTCTAGGCGGTTTCCACTCCGCTTGTACTTAGGGTGCAGGTTCCACTTATTCTGAAACAGAGAGCCAGGACCCCAGAAGAGGATGAGCTCAAAGTTATACTTGAGACCCTGGGTGAGGAACACAACATTGCCCAGCAGGGGGAGCTGCAGCTGCACCGGCAGCAGGGATTTGTTTATCATGGCCACCATGTAGTTCTTGAATCGCAGGATGCGGTGATAGATGTCAAGTTCTGTCAGCTCTTTCTTGTGTATGCACATTTGCTGCTCTCGTTGCAGGCTGATGAGCCGATCCTGGACTTCCTGCCATGTGAAGTTGCATAGTTCATCCTGGCACAAAGTAAATATGGGTCATTTTGAGTGTGGTTAGCTTTTTCATAAACACAAGACATTTGTCACAAGATTGATTTTGCTGTAGCATGTAATGATACGGTCTCCAGGTGTAGCACTTACCATTGTGATCTTCAACGCTTTGATGTAGAACTGCCTGATCTCCCAGTAGCTCAGAACATTGCAAAATACTTTAACAAGTCGATAGATCCAGAAGATGGCTGCCATGATGAGAAGGAATATAATCCAGCTGTTCTCTTGAATCCTGAATAGGAACAAAAGTACTTTTCAGACATGGCTGGCTTTAGGCATCTGTTACAGGAATGGCCTTTTGTCATTGAGACGTGGGGCGGCTACATAAATGTTAGCTGTATTCAAACATGTAAGGACATTTACAGGACGTACCACAATGCTCATGTGACATTTGGAAGGGGATGAGAGATTACAAACAAACAAACAAAAAAAGGCCTATAAATCAACTGACAAAGTGAGAAAGGGGGAGGCTGATTGGAAATCTGAGATTCAAAATTTCTGTAAAATGACAAACATCTATTGTGGGTGTTCTCCTCTTATGACATTGTAAATCGACCCTCTCAGTATAAGATGTAACCTATTAAACTGACACTGAACTCCTGTTTACGGGTTGTGGGTGAGGCTAACGGCTTACTTCACTATAAAATTCAGGTTTCTTCCAAGTATTACATGTCAAAACACAGAAGGCACTGGTCATTACCTATACTTATATTAGTGGGATTGTTGATGCTCCTTTTGTTTCTATATAAATTTATATTACATCACTTTCAGATACAATAAACAAAATATTAGAATGTTTTCAGGACAAGCATCTGGCTTTAAAGGGGAAATTAGAGAGGGGCTATGAGATAGACTGAGAGGTTCTGTGTACTGTAGGACACGCTGTTCCCAGATTAGAATTCCAAGTGGTTGTACGTCATTGACTTTGGTATAAATGACTATTGAGCCATCATCGGGATCAGGAACAAATTGAAGGCAGGCCTATTAGATGAGCAGGAGAAAACAAGCAGAAAGTTAGGCTGCATCTTGGAGAAAGAAAAGGAAAAAACATAGACAACATGGGGGAGAAGGGGATCAGTCCCTCCCTTGCAGTCAGCTACTGAGGTGTCATGTGGTTGTCAGCTTGCTGGCACAGCCGAGTTGTCAGTATTTCGGCTGGCCAGTTTTACCTTGCCATGGCTATCAATTACACTGCCCTGTTCCCTAAAGCCAGTCTGAACACAGTACACAAATACCTTCCTCCAAGTAACCATAAGTCGGAGGAATGTTGCAACTCAAAGCTACCAAAATCAGGTTGAAATAAACAAGGAAACTGAGAAATACATTTCATAGAATGAGAGGTTCAATTTCAAATCAATTTTATTTATATAGCGCTATATCATAACAGAGTTATCTCATAGCACTTGTTAATATAGTGCAAGTCTAGACCAACCCATATGTATAGAGCAAGTCTAGACGAACTCTATATGTATAGATCCAACAATTCCACCATGAGCAAGCGCTAGGCGACAGTGGCAAGGAAAAACTGCCTTTCTGTTGTATTTCAAATCAAATATAAAAATAACATATAAACCTGATTAAACCATGTGCTTGTTGATCGGCAGGGTTCCTACAGCTTAAGGCAAGTTAGAGCCAAGACTTTTTAAGACTTATTTAATGCCACTCAAAATGAAATTTAAGACCAACTTTGCTACAACCAAAATTGAAGAAAAAAATGACATCAATCACTTAGGGCTAGGGACAATTTTGCCCAAGTGTTTATTTTAACATAAAGCATGGTCTGTGACAAAATATAGATCATATACAATACTTCAAATGTTAAAATAACATTTAACACTTTCTGGAGTGGAACACACAGGTAACAGTATCAAAACCATGATTCATCAGCTATGGCGTGGATTTGCAGGCTTCCCTCAATGCGTTGTGCAGCTGCCCTTTGGTTTTGTGTAACGATGCTGGTCACTTTTTTCTCTTCTCCTGTACCTGGACCTAGCTGATGAAACTTGAGGACAGTAGCTCCTTAGTGATAGGGACCTTGATGACCGCACCCCCCCCTGCAGACGGTGACATAGTCACAGATGAGTCCCTGGATGACCATCGTGTCTTCCTGCATATTGCACGTTTCCACCTCTTTGTTTATTGAGAAGCCTCTCTCCACTGTGGCCTGGCCACGAGATAAGAGAAGAAGCTTCTTACAAAACTCCCATAGCTCAGTGTAGCGTTGGCTCTGGAAAACATGATGCAGCAACACAACCGGCCTAGTTTCGGTGGGTCACTAGGAAACCAGGTGTCATTTCTAGCCTCAACACATAAGAAATCACTAAACTGTCGTGAAATCACGTCACCTGCAACAAACAATACAAAAGGAACAGAAAAAAAAAAAGCAATACATCTTTTTTAAATGTAAGTACGTGAAGTAAGTACTAGGTAAGAACCAGGTAAATTCATAGTACGTAATATTATACACATTCTGGATACCTAACACTTGTTTGGATGCCATTTACTTCGCTAACTTTGCTGAAACTGCATTATTGTCTCATACCAGCAGAGACACCTCCTGACACGGATTAGAGAACATCGTTCTAGGCTGCAAACAGGTCACCTGACTCACAGTGGGATGCTTAAGGGGCTCTCATCCTGCACTTTCTGAAGGATGGTTGAAGGTCTGTGAGTTCTCCTATCTTTTTCTGTCTGATGTTCCTGACAGGGATATAGAGCAAGTCTAGACCAACCCCCCAAAAAAGTCTGATATTAATCAGACTTTTTTATTTTTTTTTAAACTGTCATACCGGCAAGCTGACTTTTTTTTCCAACAATTTCCTCACAATGTGCACTCATTTTCTTACTCCAAAACAATGCACTAAAATCACAACATAGTTACTTACTTACTTTGAAATGGTGCAGTACATCCTGGGCTGTTCCATGTTCCATGAACTGCGATCCCATATATCTAGACGGGCCATGATCTTCGCGCCAATAGTGGACATGCAGATCGAGTTGTTTCGTTTTCGTGGTCAGGTTGAGGCTCTCGTCGAACATTAAAACAAACGCGCCCTTGTTCGCATCCGCAACCAGCTGGTCTGACATGTATGGAGGCTAACCCAAACTTGCTAATGTAGGCTGTATTAGATGAACTGCATGCAAAGGTTTGGGCAATTTCAGAGTCCGGGAAGATTGTGCAAAAGAAGTCTTATATTCCCTCATTTGATTTATATGATTGCTGTTTTGTCACTGTGTTCAGTCATCACTGTGTCTCTGCTTTTATTGTAGGTGTACACCCAAATGTTGTGCGGAGGTCTGTTGTTGGTATCGGAGATGGGGTGGAGGCGTGGTGTCTCCACCACTAAGGAAGATGTAGAACAGAACTGGGCAATACCTGCCGTCTGTTGGAGGGAAGATTTCGCTGTTTTGTGTTTATCACCCTTCATGTGAGACTACCCTGCCTTTAAACCCATCGTGCCGAGTATGAACGACTTCTTGCACAAAATCCACCGCGCCTCGTAAACATTGCCTGGTATTGGTTTAAGCCATAATGCAAAATCTGGGTTGTCTAGCCAATTTTCTTTAAATTTAAAATGTCCCATGTCGACGTCGTGGCTAGTGTGTGTTCTCTCAGCAGTCGACCGTGCGCGTCGACAAAATTAGTGTTATTTGTTCCGCTATTCTGATCTGCTTGGCATTCGGTAAATTATTTAAAAAAATAGAATGTTACCAGTTATTTTGAGATTTTAAATTGCAATTTCAGAAATAAATATTCCTAAAATCCAACTCCAACCATGTATTAGCATTTTTAAGACTTTTGAAAAATAGATTTAAGACAGTTTAATACCAATCAAGGTCATAATTTTGCATTAATGAATTCAATGCCTTTTAAGACTTTCTAAGGATCCGCAGGAACCCTGGATAGAATTTTTAAAACAAATCATACCTTGAGTGCTAGCTCATAATCTACTATTAGCACTGGCATTAAGAGGTTTTTTTTCCCAACACGTACAACTTTCATTCGACAAAAGGATAATGCACAATAGAAAATATAACATTTTGGGTGAAATTGTCATATTTTGGAAGTGTGTCAAAGTTGCTTCGTTTGGGCCAACAGTTTAAAAAAGTCCACTAAAAACACGCAACAGGGTAACCAGGTCAGCTAATAACAGTTGCTGGCCTCATATGATGTGGATTCATTTCTGATCAAACATAAAGACTGTTTCTTCTAAAATCACTGCTTAGAGTGCTGACAGTTAATAAAAGAGCATGAAGAGTCATTGCCTACCATTACAAATACAAGAGTGTTCTCAGGATTTTCTGGGGTAAATAAGCAAACCCACAGATAAAAAGGCTACTGTTCCATATTCTGTCCCTGTGAATGTGACTGTATCTTGAAATCTGAAGCCACATTGGACACAATCCACTAAGAAATTAAGTCTGATTACAACAGTATTAAGCCAGACAAATGAAATCCCTTTGAAGGCCAGTCTCTAAAAGCACTCTAAATATATCCAAGACCATGTCTGTTCGATAACAAAGTATCTAATCAAACTGGCTGGAATGAGAGGACAGCCACATCACGTTATGTGACTGTATAGCCTTTTTCAATAAATTCACCTTGACTATGCCACTAATTTTTCCCCATAGGACAAACACTTTAAAACACCCCCTAAAGTTGTTTTAAACAGGATTACCTCTGAGTACACTGCTGGCTAGGTAGGATGGCATCTGGAAGAGTGACCTTGTTCCTGTCCAAGGGGTTCTGGCCCGACCCGGTGTGGTTGACCGCTCGATTGGCAAACAGGACATCATACTCCACGCAGTTGACAAGGAACGTCGTGAATGTGACAACAAACAATAACTGACTGTTAGGATGAGATGAAAAAGAGAGATCAGGCATCATACTTAATGACAGTAAAAGAAAAATACATGACAAAACAGATTAATATTGATAGATACTGTAGCATTGAGATGGGTGAATATATTTAATTTCTAACCATCAAGCCACAGACCGTGCACTCAGCATATACTGCAGAGTGATTAACGTAGAATAGTGCGGTTAAGACAGATCAATTGCAGTTCCCTTATAAAATATATTGACGGGTTTGTTTTGGGCTGTTGTTATGTGAACTGATTTTCTCCAGCTAATGGTTAAATGGGCCCCGTGTGAATAAGCCAACTGACCAGACAAGAACCCAATAATAGACATGGCCTGCTGGCACGGCAGGACCAGAAAATAAACTATGTGTTGTACTGACACACTGGCTTGGTGATGTGATTGATAAGTTATACCAGAATAAGGTATCATAGAAGAAGAATAGTTATATCAGGAACAATGCTGAAATACTAAATAAGTAGTAATAATAATAATAACAATAAAGTAAATAGTGAATAAAGAAACAATGAAAATTTCAGTGTTTGGTAACGGGACATTATGTCACTGGAGTTTCAAGTACAGCTGCTGTTGAAATCATCTGGCTGAACTGCTTCGTGCTGACGCACACTAAGCTGTCATAACAACCTGAAAAATTACCAGCGACATTTAAAACAAGCGCCCTCTTGGAACTGCAAATGCAAATCTAATGCTTTTAATCACAAACACAATACTATAATATCCCATGACCTGAAATCATGTACGTGTTTTGTACCATTTAATACTTACACAAGTTCAAAGAACTCTGACAACATCATACAAGCAAAGCCATTCTTTTGATGAAAATGATAGATGTGGACAGGCTGGTTAAGGAAAATCTGAAATTACTTCAAACAGACACTTACAGTAGCTTGATTAAGCAAACAAACAATTTTCAGGA
The DNA here is from genome assembly GCA_036023855.1 of Gadopsis marmoratus. NCBI lineage: Eukaryota > Metazoa > Chordata > Actinopteri > Centrarchiformes > Percichthyidae > Gadopsis > Gadopsis marmoratus. The sequence goes on from JAVQJF010073975.1 coordinate 14,435, forward strand.
CTACAAATATATATATTACATATTACAAATAGATATTACAAATATATCAATCACCAAAGTCAAGGTTCCCTTGAAAATGTACAGTCTTACTGACGATCCCTGCAGTAACACTGTAAAAGTGTCTGGCAGTCAAGAAAAAAAACATTGTGAAATTCAATAGATTCTAAATATGACTACGGACAAACATCTTAATGAGTCTGCGTGTCGGCATGACATGGTGCCACTGCAAACACAACAGCACACTTTGGGAGGCTACACTGTAATTTAAAAGGATATTCTTGTGAAGAAGTTATCCAGGTTCTTGATATGGTGCCATGAGTCTGCAACATAAATGAAACCATTAATTAGATGCCTAGAAACCCTGAGCAACTTTGACCTAGTTGCATCATTTTTTCCCCCCAGCCTGTTTATTAAGTGCAATCCCCTCAACGTGCAGTTAGTCCGTGATATTAATTCATACTTTAATCGCAATGACATGTTTACCTTTCAGGCCTTCGGGCACGTGCACCAATAAATCCTCCTCCCCCGGTGGCGAGTCCTCCTCAAAGTCCTCGATTCTCTGATACTCCTGGTACGCTTCGAAGTTGGCCATTGCGCTTCACATTCTTAAAGTCACTCCCAGTTGACGAGCCACTTGGAACAGACACGGCGGAAAACGAACGCAGCCTCAGTGCATCCTGTGGCTAGTTAGGTGCCGCTAGCTGCAGCTAACATTAGCGCGCTAACTCCCTCGCCTGACGCTGGTGTCACGCTACACTAACACTGTAACATGTAATATGCTGGGTGGCAGTTAAGCGCCGAGCGCACGGCTCTTCGGCAGTGTGTCTATTTAGTGTTAGCGACCCTCGCGTACGATAACAACCTAACTCAGCCGTCCGGTGGCTGGTTAGCCTGTGAATGATTCAGCCGCTCCTGTAGTCCGGGTGACACGGTGTGTTTTGTTCCCGACTCGGTGCGTCCGTCTGCTGGTCGTCCTGGCCGGACCAGGGCTCGTTTGACGCGCACAGCTGCGTTAGTGAGCACGGTAGCTTGCGCTTCGGTCCGTGTGCCGAGGTCCCTTAGTTTGGCTTCCAAAAATACACCATCCTGTGTGTGTGTGTCCACTGTTTTTGTCTTTCACGAGCGAATGTCAACAAAACGCCATTGACGTCACTTCCGGTTTATGCCGCCGTCAATTCCGGCTCCCAGTTGTAGTTCTCTCGAGCTTCTCCGACGGGAGGTCCGCTCCCCGTCGTGGTTTTGTCTAAGAATGTCGCGCACATCGCCCAAAATTCATTAGCCAGCCCGTTGCACACGTTGCGACGCGAACCCGCACTCTGCTGCCACAAACCGACATTCACGGCAACGGTGCTCTCCCTCCCCCACTGACCCGCAGAAGTGCACTCTGGGTTCAGAGTCAACATGGCCGCCTGCCGGCTGCTCGCGGATCGCTGCAGCTCGTAGCGATTTATACTGTCGTTGTCGCCGAGAGAAGCATACAACATGTTGCAGTCACTCTGCTGTAGAGCGAGCATCGCCGCCCCAGTGCGGTCGCTGTCGTCATACCCGCGACGCCGTCAAACGGCAGACCTGTGGAAACTTTCACGGTAGGCTAATGTGACCGTGCAGCCTCGTTCAGCTGATGGCAGCCGGACCTGTAAGCTGCCCGCTCGGTCATCAACGCTGACAAGCTCGGCCTACTTCCCTCGGCCGGTTTCCTCTTCTGTTCGGACATAGACGGGCAGGATGGGTACAGTGGGGGCGCACTTATGTACCTGTTTTTGGCGTCAGAGACGGACCTTTAATCGGTTGTTTGATCGAGAGAAAATGCTCGTGGTTAAGTTAACTGTACAAAAAACGTCCATTTGAAATGACATGCTGTTTCTTCGGGTATACAGGGCATAAAACGGACAGAACATCAACATTTGATAATCAATGACTTGTTTTAAGTGGTGTCCAGGCGACGCTGTTTTACATTTAAGACGTTTGGGTTTTGGACAAAACAAGCAATTTGAGGATTTTACTCGCATACAGTGAAAGGTGATTCATTTAGGAAATGATCAGTAGACGAATACTAGTTGCAGGCCCTAATTCAGATCAATCTAAACTCTTCTAGCCTATAATACATTTGTTACACAAGCTGTAATGACATGACAGGTTATTGAATGCCTGATTGTATTAATATTCTTTTTCACATCCAGGTGGTATACATCGCCGAGATCTAATGCGTACAGCTCCTCACGACAGCCTGGAAATGCTGCCGGTCGTATTTGGAGCCTCAGTCGGAGAGCTGTACGCCAGTCCACCACCCGAACACCTAAACCCCCGGGAGTGGCTCTGAAGTTTATCCTGGGACCAGCAGCACTCGCCGTCTCTACACGACTGTTTTGCCATGTAGCTTACTGCGAGGCAGATGTGAATAACAACATCCCAGTGGAAGTCGTGGCCAAAAACCCTGTGCCCGAGTTCAAATGGCACATCCTGTGGGAATTTGTCAAACCGCAACTGTTTTCTCTCATCGGGGCTGTTGTGGTAAACATGATTCCGTTCACTTGAATGTATTGCCAGTAAAACACGATATGCATAAGATAGTGACATTATCACTTATGCTGATCAACTAAATTGCATATTTCTTCTTTCAGCTTGCTTTTGGTGCAGCTGTCTTGAATATTCAAATCCCCTTATTGCTTGGGGATCTAGTGAATGTCGTGGCACGTTACCTGAGAGAAAATACTAGGAATTATATCCAAGAGATCAGAGTTCCCGCGCTGAAATTACTTGGCCTGTATGTTATTCAAGTAAGTACATAAGGAACGAACATGTTCAGTGTTACTGTACCGTTGTTTTTCTGTTGTCAAATGGAGATACACTTCTGATATATGATGCTTATTACCATAACACGTCTGCATGTTTTGGTCCACTCACTTTAATTCTGAAAAGAATATGCATGAAAACAAGTAAATGTCACAGCTGTTTTCTGGAAAATGCTCTGTTGCACTGGTCATTAATCACCACGTTTGTGCAGGGTCTGCTAACGAGCGGCTACATCATCCTGCTTTCAAGGGTGGGGGAGAGAGTGGCGGCCGACATGAGGAAGACTCTTTTTGCATCCTTACTGAGGTACATATTCACCAATATTAGAGCAAAAGAATGCATGGAAACAGAAAAACCTAATGGTCACCATTAAGGCTCACTATTAAGCTCATTGATAGACATCATCTGCAGCCCAACAAGCATTGTTGACATTGTCAGTGTTATTTTATTATTTTTTTGTCTCAGGCAAGATGTGGCTTTCTTTGATGCTAATAAAACTGGGCAGCTGGTGAATCGTTTGACTGCTGACATTCAGGAGTTCAAGTCATCCTTTAAATTGGTCATCTCTCAGGTACGAAGTGCTTGATTTGTGTTGTACAAGATTAAGTAACATGCTAAATAATAACTTATATAGTTTTAGCCTTCTAATTCCTATTTGTTTTTCTATCTTTGTGTATTTGCAGGGTCTGAGGAGTATTACACAGACTGTTGGATGTTTCGTCTCTCTCTATATCATCTCCCCCAAACTCACAGGTTTGACGGTAGTTGTCCTCCCCTGTCTAGTGGGAGCAGGGGCCCTCCTCGGCTCGGTCCTCCGCAAACTCTCCCGGTTGGCTCAAGAACAGGTGATTGCGATTGCAGTATTATCATTTTGCTCAGAATCTTTGTTAGGACTGCACAATGTCTTTTATACAGTTTGAGTTTCATTGCCATGTCACACGAGACTGCAATATTAGCCAACAGCCAAAATTCAAAAAGCGTAGATATGAGCGAACAGAACAGACATTTTTTATGAATGTGGCAGATGTATTGTAGCTCCTCCTTTCATATAGATATATAGATATCCACAGTAGATCTATATATAATATAGATCTGTTCTCACTTGTGCCCACAAATGTTAAGATGCCAAGTTTCTTTGCAGCTTCTTCTTGACTCCTACTCTGCTTCTCATCATTTTGTGGGCTGACATACAAACAGAAAGATACGTCTACGTCAACACTTGTGTTGTGAGACATGTCATTGACAATCCAAATAAACAATAGTCACAAGTGAGAGAAAGTAGTTTTCTTCAGATTGCTGGCAGTTTTAAGAACCAGTCTAGGCACTGCTGCCATGATGCTTAAGTATATTAATATACAGCAAACTCAGTTAAACACAATTATATTGATATTACTTTACAATTTACAAAATAGGTTTAATTTTCTGCCAGACTGTGTCATGACTTACCTTCGTCTGTATTTAATTTAAGGTGGCAAAAGCAACAGGAGTGGCAGATGAGGCACTTGGGAATGTGCGTACAGTCAAAGCTTTTGCAATGGAGGAGCGGGAGCTCCAGTAAGTGAGAGTATATTTTGATATACTCATAGCCATAGTACTTGTAGAGATATGTAGTATACTTATAATATGTTTTAATTTCCAGAATCTTTTTTCTGCAGGTTATATGCATATGAAGTTGACAAATCTTGTGAAATGAATGAAAATCTTGGTGCTGGAATAGCAGTTTTCCAAGGACTGTCAAACGTTGCCCTGAACTGTGAGTGTATTTTACTATAGTAACTGACAAACAGAACATTAAGCATATTGGAACTGTGTCTCACGAGATCCAGCATAGTAATATTTTTGTGTTGTGTGCTGTTAATGCAGGCATTGTCCTAGGAACTATTTTTGCTGGAGGGACTTTAATTTCTAGCAATGAAATGTCCCCTGGAGACCTCATGTCTTTCCTGGTTGCTTCCCAGACTGTTCAGAGGTAAAATACACAACTTGTTCTTACAATCATTGCTTTTTATTAGCATTTACAATTAAAGTCATCAGTTTAAATGTAGCTGATGTTAGGGTGTAACTTCTTTTTATGTTCAGATCATTGGCCAGTATCTCTATCCTTTTTGGACAGGTGAGTAAAAATGACATACATGTATAGAGCATGCATTATCTGAGTGACACACAGGTTTAAAGTGGAATGAAATGCAGCATTATACATACATATATTATTATGTGCACATGTAGAAATCTGAAATATTGTTTAGGTAGGAAAACAAGCTTTAACATTTGCGACAGATGGTGAGAGGATTAAGCTCTGGGGCTCGGGTTTTTGAATACCTGTCTCTGAAGCCGACCATCCCAATGTCTGGAGGAGGACGCATCCCGAGCCATTCTCTGACGGGACGAGTGGATTTTATGGACATTTCATTCAGGTCTTAGTTAAAAACAAAAGTAGATTTCAAGGCAATTCTAGACATTAACTGAAAATAAATATTGGAATTGATTTTTAAAAAAAAATTTTTTTTGTATATTCATAGCTATCCAACGAGACCTGGCCATCAGATCTTGAAGAAGTTCAACTTAACACTGCCACCTTTTAAAACTGTTGCCATTGTTGGAGAATCTGGAGGAGGTCATTTCTTAGTTAATGATTCTGATTGTAAATGTGTGACATGTAAACAACGTGATGGCTAGCCTATAAATAAATAAATCTCCAACACATTTTAGGAAAGTCCACGGTGGCATCCTTGCTGGAGCGCTTCTATGACCCGACCAGCGGTGTAATCATGGTGGACGGACTCGACATTCGAACACTTGATCTGTCCTGGCTCAGGGGGCAAGTTGTTGGATTTATCAATCAGGTAGAGATTGTTCATCATGAATGCATTAAAAACAATTTAATAGGGATATGAATAATTAGTCGGTCTAATAAAGCTATTAATTACAAACAATTTGTAGCAGTTCCAGTTGTCACTGTATCTTTCACCTTGTAACTTCGCAGGAGCCAGTTTTGTTCGGATCATCTATCATGGAGAACATCCGCTTTGGGAAGCCTGGGGCCACAGATTCTGAGGTCATTAATGCAGCCAAGCAAGCCAATGCTCACCTCTTCATTACAGGTTTCCCAGACGGCTATAACACTGTGGTTGGTACGTGCTCTCATTTAGGCATTTACAAACATTACAGTTTCTGTGCCATTGAAATGCTAAGCTCTCAGTTTCTTAAACCTAGGTGAGCGAGGTGTGACGTTATCAGGTGGCCAGAAACAGCGCATCGCTATTGCCCGCGCCTTGATCAAGAACCCCAGCATCCTGGTACTGGATGAAGCCACCAGCGCCCTGGATGCACAATCCGAGCAAGTGGTGCAGGAGGCTCTAGACAGGGCCACAACAGGTCGCACTGTGCTCATCATCGCCCACCGGCTGAGCACCATTCAAGGGGCTGACCTCATCTGTGTCATGAGCAATGGCCATATTGTGGAGGTGAGGCAGCAGAGTATTTGGAGAAATGGAAGTGCTCTTATCTCCTGATGAAAGTCTCAGCTAATTTATTAGACTACCTTGTAAGTTCAAAGAAGCACTCGCATGAATTGAGTTCATACCGGTATATTGGTTGCTTCCATCTCAATGTACTGACTGTAATGTAGGTTTTAATTATATCTAACAGCTTCCTCATTTTTTTTTTTTTTTTTTAAAGGTTGGGACTCACTTGGAACTGCTGGGCAAAAGAGGGCTTTACTCAGATCTGATCCGCAGGCAAAGAGCTGAGGGGCAGAAATGAACACACCAAAGCTAGTTTACTGTAGATCAACAATGAGACTACAATGAGTAATGGAATTTCTTTTTAGTGAAATTCATGTGAAATGTTTGACCGAACAGATAAATTATGTAAAAAAAAAAGTGTAACTGTACCATCTCTCTGTCTAGTTTTATGACAAACTCTCAAATGTGTGTATCTAAATGTGGACCAACTCGATCAGCCTTGTGATGAACAAACTACACTACTGTATAGTATCTAACTAAATGAGAATTTCACAACAGTATTTTCTCTTATCCTGTATAGAATGATACATTTTAATGTGGTAGAAAAAGGAATTAAACTGTTTTAATGAGTATAGTGTATTCTTTGCCGTTTTTGGGGATCACAACACCGAATTTCAATGTTTTACCACAAAGACAGGATTTATGAAGCAAAGCAATGAACCTAAATGATGAGCACTATTGTTTTAGTGTCATCTCTTAAAATGTGTTAAAATCGAGCTGGTGAATATTAGCCATCACTATTCATTAATTGTATTATGGGCTCATTTGCCAAATGTGACAAGTAAAAAGCTACGATTTCTATCCCTTTTAAAATAATGCTTACATCACTAAACAGACAAATTAGGTTGCCTGTACTTAATAAATCAAATTACACTAACATATATAGCCTGACAGCATCCCAGTAGAATCCATTTGCAGTTTGAGATTGGATTACAAATGATCAATTTAAGTGAGGGAAACACATTTAAGATATTTAAGACATCACATAGCCTACAATAAGTATACACATCCTGCACAGCTGTTATCTTTCACTGCCGTATGTGGATCAAATTGAAGAGTGAGAATCTGGCACTAGTGTGAATTAGTTTTCCCTCTGTGTACAGGCATCTTGCCTTCCTTTTTCAACCGTCCGTCACAAAATGTCGTCAAAGAACAAAACATTGCCTATGCTACTAAGCTGTTGCTGCATCCATCCATGTTTTGGGATCGTTCATCTGTTTCAAGAGTGTTGCAATTCATCTTTTGGCCTCTAGATGACCAACGAGACAAGCTTTGCTGTAGACCGACCAGGACAGCCAGTGCAGATAGCGTTAAGCTAAGGCTAGCATTAACGCTAACACTATTAACCCCCCCAGTTTGGGGCTCTAATCAGTCATTAGTTTGCTAGCTTGTCCAAGGCTGGCTTCACTTGTCAAACATGCAGAAATACGAAAAGCTTGAGAAAATCGGAGAGGGTAAGTTTCATAAGCTTTTTATAAAGTTAATATTGGCTAGCCTGGTTTGCTAAACTAGCATTCATGTAGGTACAGGACTGACGTTAGCTAGCTAGATTTTGTGCGTGTGTTAATTCTATATATATCTATTATACAAAGATGTGTGTACAGTTATTACTTGCATTAGTTTGTGTCAGTGACCAGATCTGTAAGAAGATTTCTGCCTGCCTGCTTTTACGATGTGAACGCTAGCTAGGTAGCTAGCCAATGTTTGGACCTCTTAACGTTGCTATGCCATTCATCCAAACGATAACTGCGATTTAACGTAACATTGTCTATCCGTAGGTACGTACGGGACAGTTTTCAAGGCTAAAAATAGAGAGACCCACGAAATTGTGGCTTTGAAAAGGGTCAGGTTGGACGACGACGACGAGGTAACGTTTTCAGAATAACATCATTTTCATTTCATCGTTTGCTAGTAAGCTGTTAGCAGGCTAGTGCTAATAAATCAGGCTGGGTGTCATTTCTTTTAGGGGGTGCCAAGTTCTGCTCTGAGAGAAATCTGTCTTCTGAAGGAACTGAAGCATAAAAACATTGTCAGGTCAGTCTGCTGCCTAAACTGAATGTGAATGACAGGCAGCGTTTCACTGTTTGAGGTGTTTAACCCTGATGTCAACAACCAGAAACTGAACGCTGTTCTGTCTTCTCCAGACTACATGATGTATTGCACAGTGACAAGAAGTTAACCTTGGTTTTTGAATATTGTGATCAGGTGAGAGAGAGTCATCCCAAACCGACACTGTATTTTTATTTTTTTTATGTGTAACTTCTAAGGCTAATGTGTGTCTCTTGTTGACTGCAGGATTTGAAGAAGTATTTTGACAGCTGCAATGGGGATCTAGACCCTGAAACTGTGAAGGTAAGAGACAGCACACCTGCTTAAGCTATCTCGTTTTTTTAGATTGCATCGTCTTTGGCCTCAGATTTGCCTAAAGGTTGTTTGGTCTTTCTCTCTCTGATGCAGTCGTTCATGTACCAGCTGTTGAAAGGCCTTGCTTTCTGTCACAGTCGAAACGTTCTTCATAGAGATCTGAAGCCGCAGAATCTCCTCATAAACAGAGTGAGTGTTTAGGTGCATTTGGACTTTGGCTGGTAAAAGCCTGTATGATGTAAATCATTTGGCTCAGTATATTACATGTATAACGTTAGAAGCAAACCAGTAACAGTATGTGTGAAATGTATAGCTGAACCTGATGAACTATAGAGGCTATAGTTTATTAGTGTGCGTGTGTGTTTTTAGCATCTGGTGTGATTTAGTAACTTGTGTCTCTGTCTATAGAATGGGGAGTTGAAGCTCGCTGACTTTGGGTTGGCTCGAGCCTTTGGTATCCCTGTGAGGTGTTACTCAGCAGAGGTAGGTTGTACTTCATTACCACAGCGGGTGCTAATTACTGACTTGTTCCACCTTAAAACCTGTAGCCTGTGTGAAATTGCATTCATTTTTGGCATATTCAAAGAGATACCAAGTCAGAGACTGATTTCTGAACATTTTGACACTATTGAGGGATTTTAAATCAGGTGCCAACTAACAATATGAAGAGATTTGTTCTCTTTAATCCAGGCTTTTGTATTATGTCTATGTAGACAAGTTTTGTGTAAAAAAAAATTGAGCTTTCAGGCTTTGTATTAGGGCTGGAAGACTTGACCTAAAAATTGATATCTCAGTATGAAAAGTTCCCGTCTGTTTTAAGCTATTGAAATGCACTTATTTGCGCTCTTACTATTTGTGTGAACAGTCGACGGCCTCAACTTGATTCTCTGAGGTCATGAAGTTAAGCCGTTAAAGTTATGATGGGAGAGAGAAGAACACACAGCAACAGGTGGTTTAAGTGGTGTTTCGATCTGCTTTGTTGTTGCTGATGCTATCAAAGAAATGACAGGCAAGTCTCGCATAGGTTTAGTGGTTTTGGTTGGCTGACCTAAGGGCCAGGCGAGCCTGATCTCACGAGGGGGCATTTGACCCAGGGTGACGCTTCTGATCTGAAAATGTAATAAAAAGAAAACCCGGTGGGGAACAGAGTTTGAAGTATTTATGTATTGAAGTACGGTTATTTTAAAAGGTCGTTTCATTTCAGAAGATGTATTTACCCTGAGGCCTGAGCAAGAAGGAATGAATGATCCTACAGCTATTATTATACTGTATGCAGTACATGCAGCATAAATTAAATACAGCCAAATGGTTCAGAGTGGAGTTGAACGCTGTTCTTACTTTTTCTTAGGTGACCATTTATTTTCTAAAAACTCCTTCTCTGGCACCACAGAGCTTAAGTGAAGCAGTAACAGAGACGTATTGTTCAGGTGCATAATAGCTTTTTTTTTTATGTGCATTATGCAGAGTTCCCCACTGAACTTGAAATTCTACTACATACAACCTTCTCCCATTCATCAAAATATAACACTGCAAAAGGTTGTGACTCAAAATGTCACATTTTCAAATTACTTAACAGCTTGAAGCATATTTTTGTCATATTGGTTGGAGGATCCACAAATTGTATATTTTTCTCTGTAAAAGTGAATTCTGAAAAGTTTGCAGTGATTCTGTAGCAGATGGTCACATAATTAACATCTGTACTGAATCAGACTTCTGAACTTTTCAAGAGGAAACATAAGCACTTCCAACTGCTTTCAGTCAACCCACACATTCTCTCTGGGAAGTAGAACTTTTCTGCTGTTTAATTTTATTCTTTATACTCTGTCCGTGCACGTCACCAAAGACATTTTAGTATAACCTGGAGAAATGTCTATAAAACATCCACTCAGCACTTGATAAAGCAGCAGTTTATTAAAATGTCAAGGAAACCAGATGGCTGATGTAAGTTGACTGTTTAGCATCAGTGACAGTGCTGCCAAATCCATGTCTTTGTGAAATCAGTGTCAGTACAAAATAACACCCACCCCAGAGAGTTGTCATTACGCTCAATGTCTGAACAGTTGTGTTGAAACGAGTTTGACTGTGATAATTGGTGTAATTGATGTAACGCTTACACTTGAGCCTGTGATTTGTACGCAGGTGGTGACGTTGTGGTATCGGCCTCCAGATGTGCTCTTTGGTGCTAAACTTTATTCTACCTCAATTGACATGTGGTCTGCTGGATGCATATTTGCAGGTTTGTTTGTGATTGTCAAATGAAGATATAAGTTTCTCTATTCTTGTCTTGGGTGATACTGTTAAATACATTTCGGTCACTTTAAATCACTACAATGGTTAAACACAGGCTGTATAAAAGCGTAAATATCCAGGCTGTGTACAGGTGTTTGAGCATACTAGAGAACAGTATACGTATAATACTAGATAGACTGATACAATTCAAAGATTTGGCACTTTTGGTGCTAAACCCTTTTGATTTGGAACAACTTGCATCAATTTATTTATTTATTCTTTATTTAATCAAATGGAAAGAGGAGAAATTAGTGAATGTATTCAGTGTTTTATTAAAAATGTACAACTTGTATTATGGGCATGTTATTTTATCTTTTAGAGTATTTATCCTGCTTCAATGTTTGTTGGATAAAATCTGTGGTGTGCTATATGTAGATTAATTTAGGACGGAATAAAACTATAACCAACGCTGTATAAAATTTTAATCGTGTTTAATTTTGATTCCATGTCTCATTCAGAGCTGGCTAATGCTGGAAGGCCTTTATTCCCAGGGAACGATGTGGACGACCAGTTGAAAAGAATCTTCAGATATCTTTTTTTTGACATCGCCTTTTTGACAGTTTGCTGTGTGGGACTCTGAGACCACCGAGGTTTGATCAGGCAGAACTATTGATCTACTATGTGATCAATTATTTACAAACAGTAAGTCTTAACAGGTTGGATACATCTGTTGCAAAAGCTTTTTCTTTAACCACTTGCTACATTGTTGGGAACACCTACTGAAGAACAGTGGCAGACAATGACCAAACTCCCCGATTACAAGGTAAATTATTGATATCATTTATTTTGTAAGAGCCACAGTGGATGGAGTAGAAACCTTGTCTTACATTTCCTAATATTCTCTACTGCTTCTGTTTCTACCTGCAGCCATATCCTATGTATCCAGCCACCACCTCACTGGTGAACGTGGTCCCCAAACTAAGTAGCACAGGACGGGATCTACTCCAGGTACTTTCACTTTCAGCTTGCCATTATTTTCTCAGAAACATGGGTCTTCGGTAATATTCTCAAACATAAATGACACTTTGCGGTCAATGAAAAAGTTCTTAGAATTGTGCAAATGGTACTTAGCTGAAATGACCTACCAGCTGCTGCTAATATACAGTTTTACTTGCGTGAAATTTGATATTGCTCTTCACTTATTAAAATGTTTCCTTTGATCTCACCCAGAACCTGTTGAAATGTAATCCTGTCCAGAGGATCTCTGCAGAAGAGGCCTTGCAGCATCCTTACTTTGCTGATTTTTGCCCGCCCTAAATGCTAAGTTGCCTCTCGCTGAACATAGCCACCAGAATCATTCATCCTTATCTCTGTCGGGTCGATAGGACCAGTCCCAACAAGGCAAATCCCTCACCTGTGTTCAAACACTCCCCTGCTTTAATCCTGCTGTGCCTCTGTGTGGAACACAGTCCCAGTGGCACTGCAAGGTTTTAGGCTCTTTTAAGTTGCAAGACTGTTTAATTTGGTACATATACACCTCCCAGTTAATTAGTCAGCGAGAAGCCCCTCTGCTCCAAAAGGCCAACATTAACACATGCTGTTTATTTCTGACTTTTAAATAGTTGATCATGAATTAAAAAAGACAGTTTGAAACGGTGGTGATATCATTTGGTGACGTCATACTGGTTTCCTAAAATTCAGAGTGCTGCACTGCATCAGTTATCCAAACAGCCTGTCTAACATTATGGTTTCTGTTCCTAATGTAACGTGTTCTACAAAGCAGTGTTGCCAATTTGCTTCCATTAATAAAAGTCTTAAGGTCAGTGGAGACTATAGCCTGACTGATACAAGAGTTTCAATGCCAATACTGATATTTGAGTTTAGAAAATTTGATAATATATTGACCAATATTCTTTTTCCATAAAAACAAAGCATTAACAATTGTAATGAAGATCACTTTGATTGCTAAAGATTTGTGACTGAGATATGTGTGGCATATCTGGCATTTCTGTTCTGCAGTTTGTCGTTACTTATTAGTCGCAATATACTCCGGTACTGATAGATCTGTGATCATTTCATATCCACCGATATGTTGGCTCTAGTGGAGACCACAGATTCTTCGGGCAGCTAATGCTACAATGTCGCTATTTCAAAGCTAAATTTGATTGATTTATTGATTGAATTGTCAGTTTTATAATCACAAGTGATTCATTTGAACATTGTAAAGGCTTAAGTCAACATATCTTATATTGTATGTTATTTCTTGTTACTTTTTTAAGTCTAATTTCCAAATAATTTCCTAGCAATATAGAAATACTGTATGTAATTTGGTACTAATTACTGGTACTGATTTATATCTTATTATAATCTATTGGAAAAGCATCCATAAATACCACATTGTGTCAATATATACACCAATCAGCCATAACATTATGACTACTGAGGGGGATATGAGGCAGCAAGTGAACATTTTGTCCTCCAAGTTAATGTGTTGAAGCAGCAAAGATGGGCAAGCGGAACGATGTGAGCGACCAAACCGACGGCTAGACGACTGGGTCAGAGCGTCTCCAACACTGCAGCTCTTGTGGGGTGTTCTACCAAAAGTGGTCCAAGCACGGACAAGGTCAAGGCTCATTAATGCGCGTGGGGAGCGAAGGCAGGCCTGTGTGGTCCGATCCAACAGCAGAGCTGCTGTAGCTCAAACTGCTGAAAAAGTGAGGTGTCAGAACACACAGAGCATCACAGTTTGTTGCATACGGGGCTGCAGATCGGTCATATGTTGTCTTAATGTTATGGCTGATCGGTGTACGTCTCTACACAAGTTTCAAAACGTTCAGCTGATCTGTTTTGCACTAACTAAATGACTCTCGAGGCTAAACTAGCTGTTAATCGGTAAATGTACCAATGGAATACTGTCTCCATCTTCACTGTGATTAGTACCAAATTACAAACTTCTTTGCTGGAAACTAAGAAATTATTAGGCAATTACAGACCTGTAAAATACACTGTTGGCATTTGTTTTTGTTTTTTTTACTTTTTTGACCAGTACAGACTACAGACTGGTATTTTTGATTTTTCACAAACCAACAGTATGTCTATTTGTCCCACTACCTATTACAAGATTGTATAATAGCATGGGAAGCTAATTTATAAATTCTTTTCTCAGGCCTTTGATTTCCCATTTTGTATTTGTCTTTTGTGCACTTTGTAACTTTTTTTTTTTAATCGTTTAGTTATCCAAATGATTAAATATGTTTAACACTGAAAACCAGGATTATAGCCGGTTATCAACAAATGGGCCTATTATACATATACACACATTAATGACTAGTGGACCAGTAGTGACACATGACTTTTTTTCACATACTTTCTATTATTATTGTACTAATGTCTTTCAGCTTGTCTGAAATGCTTTTGTAACAGTTAAATAAGAGATCCAGAAATTATAATAATCCACTGGTATTTTCATGATTGTTTTGCACCATTAGCGCTTTCCGTTTTGGTTACTTATTACATTAACAGCTTGTTGTTTTACTCCAGATTGTTACAGTGCTACGTATCCCATAAAAGCGTACATAATGAGTTGTGTTTTAAGTAGCTGTGTTACTATGGACAGGATTTCTTTTCATGTTGCTGATGTAAGACAATATAATGGATGCATGTATTTATTAATGGTGGAATGTCTGCTCATGTTTTTGCATTCATTTAAATGTAGATCAATTTAATTTGGTACAGAAACTCCTTTTGAATGATTTAATGCAGAGCTATAGCATTTAGCAGGCTCTTTAGGATTTAAAATGTTTGAAACGTGTGTGTGTTTGTGGATTAAGTTATAATGAAAAAACACAAAAGCATTTGCTCTCAGTATTTCATTATTCTGTGACAGGACATTTCAGACAAACTGCTGTAGAGCAAATTTATGCATCTTAAATTTAAATTTTGAATGAAGAGTGGATTTTGCACTTTTGCTAGTATTGTTGCTTTTATCGGTAGAATAGTTGTCTGATTCTTTGTGTATATTTCAAGACTCTGTATTAAGTAAAATGGTGACATGTTTGCTTTTGAGATTGGAAGTTCATTCTTGACCTTAAACAGTAGCTGAAAAAACGGTCTCACCTAAAGGTCCATTTAGTAGCAGTTCTGGACCTTTTGATCAGATCACATGGTCACCTTTATCAGGTGGACTTTGCCCAGCTGTCATGAAATTGTAGATATTCAAATTTCCATTTGTCTGAGAACTTTATGGCCCTAATCATTCGTGCTGGTTCAGAAAGTGAAGACGCTTGCTCATTCATAAGTCACCATGACTTTCAGCATTTTGGCAACACCTTTGTTAGATCTATGTTGTGTGACAATGTTTTAAATAGTAAAAAATAAAGAATCCAGTCAACTGGATCTCGTCCCTCTTTTTTACTATTCATTTTGTCAGCTTCAGTGTACACCAGGCTACGCTGCTAGGTTTTACAAAACTAGATGTCAAGTTTGTAAAAATGTATAAATAAGCAACAATCAGAGTTAAAGTTTTGTATATTAGGTATTATGAAGTGAGATATTTAAGAGTAAAAAACAATGTCAGATAATTTTTCAAATGTTCAAAATTCTGATTGGTGCGTAGAATGAATCTGTTTCCAGCTGTGCCTCGCCCAACTCTAATCAATGAGAAGAGCGCACTCAAATAGCACAAGTGTCTCATATCAAGTAACCAAAATTATTCTAACTGTAGCAGATTTAGTGTTCGCTCACAGTGAGAATGTGTTTTCAGGGCCTTCAAAATGGCACGCAGTTTGGTTGGTCAGTACGGTCATATGAATCGCTCAAGACAGTTTGACTTAAAACTGACTACGTCACACATAGTGAAGTGTGTGTTAACTATTTAATGTACAGTTCAGAGTTAAAATCACATATCTACAATAAAATGCACATAAAGCACATTGAGCCAGATGAAGCAAGTTCAGTTCCACAGATGTGTGCGCATGAAAATCTTATTACCTGTAAGAACCAGTCTTGAAGGCACATTTTAGTTTCACTTCAAGCCACATTGTTTATTTAATCCCTAAAAATTGATAGAAAGATACTGCAGTTTTTTCCACATTTGCATATCTTTCTTTTGTTGAGCGTTGCATGATCCCAAGCCTGGTTTGAGGAGGATTTATTATGTTCAAGATGTATCGCATGAAGTGGAGAACACCATTTTGATTCATCTGGCTCCAAAAATACATTTTGGACCATACAAAGTGAATAGCATAGCTAAGATTACATTAAGAGACCAGAGATAATAGGAATACACAATGGTCATGCAAGGAAGAAAATGGGTGATGTGACATAAATTAACTAAAAATAAAATAGTTAAAATCTAGGTGTTGGGTGACAGAAATATATAGAAAACCATTCTACTTGGCCATAACTATGCGGTAAATATCAATTGAGGACTATTTAATGACCACAAACAGTTGGGTAATAGTTTCTGCCAGTTCACATACACTCTGCTGTTCTGTGACTGGTAGTAAGGCAGGGGGTGGGGAGAGCGAGGTAAAGACCCAGGACATTTTCACAAATCCTTCATCCAAAGTTTGCGGTAAATGCTGGGTCATGTTTTATGCTTTTTAACCCAACAACGTGACACACACACACACACACACACACACACACACACACTCAAAATCATGGCAATGCAGCATCATCAGAATAGCATCATTGTGTAACATGAATTGGCATGTGTGTCCCTTTATTTGGATAATGATGGTTAATATACAATCGTCATATCCTACATCTGTGTTGCAGCTGGCAGCTGTTCAGTCTACATGTATTCCAGCTGTTGAATACATCATGAATTGAAAATGGGGATCCGAAATCAAATGGGTTTTTTTTAATGTTAATTTCATAACAATTATATCTGATTCAGTGCACTTATTGCTCATGACACAACGCCACTGATTCACCTTTTTTGTTTCCTGAAAGGTAAGATTTCCATTTGGATAAAGTCTTTTCACGAGGTGAGCTCTCTTATTCCTGTTAATGCTGGAGCAGTGAACACACCACGTGTGTAACAGTGTGTGTAGTTAAAACTAGAGCCATAAAAGGTAGTCACAAACATAGACTTTCAGTCATTGGCTTACAAGTGATGGCTGATCTCCAAGAGTTTGTGCTTCACATCAATAGTCATCTAATACACAGACAACAGAGTAATAAAGCTACAGTGTTATGAACACCACTTACTTGATTGGCATTATACTTGAAAGTTTCACATAAAAAAAACAACATCTGTTCTCTGAATTCTCGGTAAAGTATTTATAGTGAAGATATGTACTTACAAGTCCATAACTGTAGTGTCAAGGAGTGAACATTAACAATAGAGGAAGTAGACTCACACGAAGATAAGAAGAAAAGTTGTGTACGTGAGTAAGATGAGTAAATATAGAGTTTATTATACTTGATCATTTATACATCACAAACTGTTATTTGTGACTTATTACATGTTCTGGGTAATAATAAAAGGACACAATGGTAAAATTGTACAATGCATTTTTCTTATAAATCAACTGAACTGAATGGGGCTGAGGTGCATGGTGGTTTTGATGTATTTGAGGCAATTCTCTTGTATCTAATAAAGTCTATTGTTGTCAAGTTACGTTATAATCACCGGAAACTCAAAAGACACTTACGGCCCACCCAGACAGAAAGTCCAAATTCCTTCTTGTGTAAGAACAGATGAAGAAACGCTTTATCTCTCTCTCTATATATATATATATATATCTATAGAGATATTACTAAATATATCAATAGATATACAGTAAATATTTGACCAATGTCTCACATGAGTGGTACAGAATTTCTTCATGGCATTTGATTGTGGGTATTTACAAATTTCTGTCAAGTTTAGGAATGTCACCATCAAGCATTTTAAACTCTTATGTTCCATAGAGAATAGATTACTATCACAGGGCATTGTGCTGATGAACACCTTTAAGACACAGTAATGAAAACAAACATAGCTGAGAATTATTTTAAAAAAGGCAAAAAGGAAAGCCTGATTGTTTCTATTCCAATGAATTCAATGTAAATAAGGGCCAACCTTTACAGCAAGCTGCATGCTCAGCAACACTATCCCAAAAAATGGCAAAATAATGAAAATTGAAATGTCAGCTATGTAAAGAAACAACCAACAGCCTTTTTTGGCCTCCTGACTCTTTCTTTTACCCTTACTGTATGTAAAAAGGGACTAAATTTAACAAAAAGATGCAATTCTGTAGTTTCTGTCGTCCTGGAATCCATATGGAAGAAAACTACATACTTGCGTATATAAAGATAATTAAGTTCCTTTTCTGTTTTTAAATTTAATAAGCACAGTCATCCAGTTAATGAGACAATCCAAAGCCTCATATTAGCAAACGGCAATTTTAAGCACTTGTCATGGTGTTTTGATTCAGGTGTGAACAGCTCTTTGAACCAACAATCAGCTTTTTAAAGTCGAGCACATTTCTAAAGAGGTTCTGTTCAAACTGGTGACAAATATAAGGTGACTGGATACAGCATTGGTTAGATGCTGGAGGCATAACACTGATAAGAAACTGCAATACTGCACAGACCAATCCACGTCTATTCTTTATCTTTTTGGATTGATGTACAGCAAAACTAGCACAACAGTACTATGTAACTCATCTCAACACAGGTCAGAACCCTTTCTTTTGCGACACTTATCTTCACTGATTGTATACTGTAAAGTGACCGCATAAGAAAAACAAATGCACAAAATGAGACGTGAATAAATTAACACTGATGCCTTGACATGGCAGTTAAACCTGAGTTCTGTTTTGGAAGTGGTCTCTTTTTCTTCTGATGATAGTATTCTATTTCTATTCAGGCATTGATAAACTCTACTATATGTTTTTGAGTTATACACTCAACCGTTTTCTGTTAACTACATACATTATTTCACAGTTTGCTGTCAAGTCCCCAGATGTGCCACCCACCCCAACCCCTACTTTATGTTGTCAACAAGCAAACTCCTCAAAGTTGCCTAGAGTCGGGTGACGAGGTAACATGTTCGGCGTGAATCCGAGACTGTCCGAGTGACTCCGGAGGGTGTCACAGGTGCTCTGCAAAACAGAGGGAAGGGAAGGAGGGAAGACGAGTTCAACCGGGTTAAGGGAGGGGCGATGAAGGGAGTGATGATGACGATGATGTCGGAAAGAAATGAGCCACAGGTATAATGAGAGCGACCCGGATGATGGAGGGACATGGAGGAAATAACAAAATCGTATGTGGTGAGGAGAAATTTTGCAAAAAACAGAAAAAAAGGATTAGG
Source organism: Gadopsis marmoratus (assembly GCA_036023855.1). NCBI lineage: Eukaryota > Metazoa > Chordata > Actinopteri > Centrarchiformes > Percichthyidae > Gadopsis > Gadopsis marmoratus. Next base: position 33,650 of record JAVQJF010073975.1, read on the forward strand.
TTCAGACACAAGGATAGGATATATATTTGAGGACGATGAATGACAGAAACGTATGTTCGCAATGATGAGATAATGAATAGAGCAGATTTGGAAGTTCCAAGATCAGCCACATCGCATATGTTAAGAAAATGAGAAAATCAGGGAAAGGTGGGAAAAAAGATGAATAGAAGGAGGGAGAAGAGAAAGAAAACAGCATATTTTTAGTCCTGTTTTTACACTAGCATGTTAAATTGTTATAGTTACGGAAGTTGAAACATCCACATATGTCTGCATTTCCCTGTATGTGCAAAAGGTTCTCACTGAGTAGATAGCTGCTGAAATGTGGTTAACAACCATTGGTAGTCCCATTGGCAAAAACAGCCATTTCAACAGACAAAGAACCATTTATATTTTGTACAAACTCACTGCATGCAGACCTGTGATAACATCACAAAGTAATGCATCTAGTGATGTTATCTGGCACGAGCCTCCAATGCATTGCCTCTAAATGGACCTCTGTGCTGCAGGGAAACAAATAGAGCTCATGTGGTTCAGCTTTTTTGTACAACAATTCAATAAATAGGTACTCTGTTTTCACAGGAGTACTGCGCTTTATCCTATGGGAAAAAAATCATCATTATTCAGTGGAAGGAGCATGTTTTGCATAGTGCAGAGTCAGATCTTTATGCACTTGGAGAATCCAACCAACTCGTGTTTTCTGTTGAGCCGATAAATGCAGAAACACACCAAACTAACCTGTCCTGAAACAAAACGCTCACTTTAGCTGGATTATCACCCCTCTGTTTGTTGACTCTCTGCTAAAGCTCTCCAAATCATTTGTAGCCACTGAGGAAATGATGTATGAGATGGTCTCAAGTATGTATGAAAGAAAGGGACAGCATGGGAGGGAGCATCTATTATCAATGGGGTGTGCTACCTGGGGGCATGATTAGGCGTGACACCAGGGCTGGTTGGGTTCTCTGGAAACTCCTGGAATAGACATGATGAAAAGAAAGATGGGTGAGGGTGACTGAAATGAAAATAAAACACAATGCAAATGCTAAAAGTTAGAATTATGAGGGAATACTGCAAGAGAGCATTTCCCCCTCAGTGATATCATTAAAATACTGAAGGAAGATGGCTGTTCACAAGATCTGACTCAAGTTCTGAGGCGTTGTTTTGTTTAATAAGCAGGAAAAACAAAAGACAGTTCCTGTCATCCAGAAGTGTTGACGATCATTGAAGAGAATGAAAGTCAAACTTGAAATAGAGTCAAATAAATCACTAAATGCATTACTTTATTGTTGGGCTGTTTGAGTGGAGATGGGACAATGGACTAGTTGAAAAATGGTTATTGAATATGAGAGAAAGGGAGCACAAAAAGATGGTTTATTGTAAGCAGGTGAACATATGACATGAATGAGGCAGAATTCAGAAAATATCACACTATGTAAGACGCTTGTTAAAGCATGACATACTGTGAATATCAGCCCACTAAATACTGATAATACCTCTACTGCCACTTTTAATTTATAAAAACTCATCCTCCAAAAACCAGACTGACTAAAATAACTCCCCTTCATGACTTTGTTGGCTTAAATGAACATATTTCTCCACTTCTGCATAGGAGAATAAATAATTTCTTCTAGTCTTTTCTTCCACATCAGCCATCAAAGCATATCCTGAACCTGAGGCAGCTGAGCATGCAAGAACACAGTCCACATGCAAACACAAACCCATGGCTTTTTCACCAATTTGGAAAAAAAAAAGGGGAGGCAGTGATGTCGAATTGGTGGTAATGAAAAAGTCATGGGCTTGTGTGACACATAACGAAGAATTAGAGCTTGCGTTTCGAAGATTCTGCCAATTAAGGCTGGATGCAAACTGATGGAGTATACTCAGGGACAAAAAGAACTGTCTGCACTTAACAAAAATCTGCTTAAATGCTTTTAATTAAAACAGCACCAGAAAATAGGAAATGTTTTAGCTTTTGTTAGTACTTCCACCCCTTTCAATGAGCTGCAGAGAGGGATTAGTGGCTTTAAGCAGTTATCTGGACTTGAGGCATGACCACTGGCTCCCACCATGTGTACTGTTAACATTTTGCAATAACGTTCTATTTGTATTGAAAGGAAAGTTTCATTATTTGTGAAAATTGATGGTGGTTATTTGATGGTGTAGTAAGATAAGTTATTAAAAAAGGTTTTTAAAACATTATTTCAAGTGTTGGCTTACAGTAATAAAATAATAAAGACAATTCAATTTAAATAGTATCAAATGAATAAGAAAATTCAGAACATTCTCAGGCATTTTAGTGAATCTGTCTTATATTGGTGGGTAGCATTTTCCAGACAAAACAGGCTCTACGGAGAACATTTCTCATCATAGAAGAACATGGAACTACCAGACAACACGTGTTCACTTGACATGTGTCACTATTATGATGACAGCTATAGTATTTCACAGAAGAAGTTTGGCGCATTATTGCAAAATACCTTCAGCATGAACAACATACAGTATTTTTACTAGCCTCCAGTTAGTCTTGATGGTTGTTTATGCATATGACACAGAATCAATCATCTCATCATATCAAAGGAACTCATCTTGCTGTTCTGTGTAGATAAAAGGTATACAGGTAACTGGGCGAGAACTGAAAGAACAAATTACTGAACGACTGCCATGACATTTCCAGCAAATATTCTTTCTTATCATAGAAATAATGTGACCAATGATGATTTTAAGGACAGACCTTTAAAAATAAGAGGACCCAAGCAACTTCCTTATGGGACTCCTATTTATTTGCTATCAGAGAAGATACTCGCTTTGTTCTGTCAAAGCAGTAACGTTCCATCCACACAAGAACTGAAGGTGAAAAACCATACATTTTAACCTCTAATTAACAATACTATGATCAAATTCACTTTTTCCTGAAAATAATAAGCTCAGGTTTTTTTCTCAGCACAGTGAGTACACCAGTGGTTCTTTAACTGTAGCCAGTAAAACCCTCCTTTCCATCTTTTGGTAAAGGATTGATTCAGCAGTATGTGCTGCACATTTGCTGATTACTGCTATTAATATGGTGCATTTCAGTTATAAATAATTGTGTTAACTGCTATGTATAAATCTTATACAACAGTCTGCAGGGGAACTGGAGATGCCTCTGGACACAGTGTGTTAAACCACTGGGCTCGACAAAATGCTGTGATTTAGAGCAGGACAGAAATGCCTTACATTACTCTGGTTTTTATTTTGAAGTTAAAGGGTTTATTGCCTTGAAGGCTTTGAAAACGAGTTGATCATGAAATGTTAATAAAATCTCCAGACCTCTTAATCTTGTTCTGCTTTCTGCTTACTCTTTCTTTACTCACAGGAATCCGTTCTGAATTTCTTCTGATCATACTGCCAGACATGAAGCAGGAAACCCAGAGTACAATAACAGCTTTTCTTGCACTAAGTGAGCTGTAATTACATAATTCAGGGTGACAGCAAGAAGCTACTGTATATTGTGTAAATGCTGAAAAGTGGATTGCTGTGTGGAATCTACTAAGGTAAGGGTTATAACCTCTAAATGTAAGAGCAGTCTATGAGTCATGATAAAAAGTAAATTGAGAGCAGGTCAATCTACTTGTCCATGCACTGTAATTTAAGGGAATTCAAGTAGCAAAACACTTGACAAATCACAAAAAACCTTGGAAAAGGAGGCAGTCAGTTTGCTCCTTGTAAATACTCTTCTGCATTGCTTCTGTTAAACTATTGTAGATATTTGTCATCATAGAGAATAATGCATCCTGCTTCTCTATAAGATTCACCATGTAAATAAAGAGGACTGTATGTTTGTAATATTAGATACACTGATTATGCATTCATACTGTGGAATAAAAACACTATTTATGTATTATTAATGATTATGTTTTCTATCATAATACATTTCTGCCTGGGAAATTGAAACTAATGATGACATAATGTGGTGTAGCTTTCTCTCTGGTGCTGTTTATTAAAAGCATTTCCAGCGTTAGCAGACATTTTTCGTTGCTGTTGTTCCTGAGCTCATCTAATACATCACATTCATTTCATTCAATCAAATGCATTCTGGGAGACAACAATTACCAGATTGTCGCTCTGACAACGCTGTGGTCGTTTCTTGCGTATGAAGTAACCCAAAACCTTATCCTTAAACACCTAAATGCAAAAACATCAGATACACATTGTTCAGAGATCAGAGAAGCAGTACAAATGTATTTAATTAACATTTTGGAAAATATGCTTAACCGAGAGTCAGATGAGACGATTGATACCACTCTCATGTCTGTACAGTAAACATGAAGCTACAGCCAGCAGCTAGTTAGCTTAGCTTAGCTTAAAGAACAGAGGGACAGCTCACTTAAACTCATTAAACTAATTAACAAGTTATAGCTTGTTAATTACCCCCTTCCCCCTCCTCCGTAATGCCACAACTTGACATACACTTTGGTTTTTGTATTAATCAAACATGATATAACATGCCAATTAGTGTACTTTAGAGGTGCTAGTAGGCAGATTGTGTTACCTTTAGACAGAACCAGGCTAACCGTTTCTCCCCGTTTCCAGTCTTTAAACTAATCTAAGTGGCTGCTGACTGTAGTTTCATATTTACCATTCTGACATAAGAATCTGTCCCAAAACGTCTTACTATTCCTTTAAGACTAAAAACAAGCAGATAAAATATATTCAAAGGTTATCTTCGACTTATTTTACATGGAGTAAAACCTAAAATCAATTAGCTGTAAAGTGTTACAATTAGCTATACCTGTATATACACTAGGACAAGAATAAACTGAATTGGTGTTTACAGGTTTACTTTTTAATTGGTGAAAAGCATCACTTTACCTCATATAGGTAGTCAAATATTTCCAGTATTGTTAAAACACTGGCTCCGATAAACAGTCCCATCTGACCGCCAATATCACCTAGAAAAGAGAGATTAACAGATATGGGCAGGTACAGTAATTGAACAATGGTGCGTGAAACCATTCCCTGTGCTGTCACTTCTAATTCAGTATCTCTCACGGTAATCTGAGCACAATTGTCAAAAGTGTCCATCCAGCCCTAATTTCTCATCAGACCCAACCCGGCTGCCCTTGCAAGAGCATCAGATTATGAAAATGTGTTCAGCCTGTTTCACAAGTTCAAAGAGGAAACCTCAAAGCACCAGGCGTGAACACACGATGTGAAATGTGTGGTGGGGGCCCTCTGAGAGTGCTCATACCGAGGTCAACCACATTTTTCAGTCAGAATGAACCTGAAAGTGCCAGAATCTTACCGAGAAGCCCTGCTATTTCATAGGCCTTCTTCTGCTCAATCTTCTCATAATTCAGAGCTTCAAAGAAGATGTCCAAGACCAATATATTTTCTCTGGAGAGAGACAGACAAGAGCACACCCAATAGAGTTTATATTACATTACACCAAATGATATCTCACATTTCCTGTCCAACTATCTTTCATTATTGTTACATTGAAGGTGAACGATGGAGACCCAGGTCATGCTATGCCACAGTACATACATACATCCATCAACAGAAAAAAAAAAAGAGGCTAAGATCTGAATAACTGACTGCTACCAAAAAATACTTACCCAATATATTGCTCAGTTTTGTTGAATTTCTTAGCCAGATATTTAGCAGATGCCTTACTGGGGATCTTAACCATGGACAGCTCCTTGCCATAGCGAGTCATGTTGCAGGGGGTCTGACAGACACAGTAATCGTTGTCTTTCTCTACCAAAAAGTCTGTGGATGATCAAAGCCATTTCACAATATTGTGATCACTGCGAAGAATCAAACAAACCTGCATACAGAGGCTCTCAGTTTCTGCTAAAGATACCTCTGCACACAACAGAAAAACTACATTCGCTGCCATCGTTCACTTTCCATGAAAGCAAATAATGACTGAAGCTATAAAACAGAGGGGGGGGGGGAGAAGCTCCATGGGATTTATTTGATATCAGCGAAGCATAGACACATTACAAATCTTCATAATGGAATTTTTATTATTTTGCTTCAGCACTGTCTAAGAATAAAGTTATTTCAAGTTAAAGCTACAGAGGTATTATCTAAAGGCTGGGATAGTCTCATGCCACTGCTGCTGAACATGTGCTTGAATTGGGACACTAATGCAAAACTATCACACTAATATTTCAAACTTATGCAGTGAAGTGGGCTCACCTAAAGCTGGGTCAGCACAGTCTTTGTACTGCTCAGGTGTGCAAACTGTTGAGGTCCCTGTTTGAAATGACATAGAAGTTAAAATAATTACACATATAATATAAAAAACTACTCGAGCACACAGGTATTTGCCACATTTTTTAATTGGCCTTAATATTTCTGAAATCATACCAGGCATGTGAACCATCCTGCAGTTGCAGTTCTCCAGCAGATACCGGGTTTCACAGTCAATGCGGCAGGCGGTGATGCTGTACGTGGAGAAGTATTCAGAGTCTATGGGAGTAGACTTGCAATCTCCCCAAGGCGGAGGGAGGTACTGAAGCTGAAAGAGCAAACAGCACATGTTCTCCCTCAGTATATCAGCACACAGGATTACAACGAAGAACATAATGCAAGCCCAGTACAGCTGAAGTGCGAACGAGGACAACAAGCTGACAAAATCCAACACAAATGTCTCAAACAAAAAAAAACAAATAGAAGCATTTAAATGAAAATGTGCACTGAGACAATATTGGCACAAAATGTCCAGTCAGACCAACATCATTGCTCATGTAATAGCAGCAAGCAGACATCATGCAGAACATTACTGATGCAGGTCTAGTCCCCGGCAGGAAGCAGAATACCATGGGAATAGAGACAAGCTTAATAGAAAATCCGTAAAATATGTAGTTTCAGACAGGACACCACAATCAATGGACAAATTTTACAACCCTGAGAACAGAACAATAAACACTTTACAGTTTCCAAATGAACAAATACATGAATTGAACTGAATCTAACAGACATTATACAGAGCATTGCATCCTATTTCATAGTAAATACTTGAATATATAAATAAGTCCTAATGAATGAACTACTCATATCTTATAAAAATGTTTTTTATTGCGGTTTAACTATTTAGACTTTCTAATCTAAGCCAATGAGAGTTTGTCACAAAACTACCATGGCTCTGCAGCACTGTGAATTTAACAATGAAGTGAAGATGAAGTGTAGATGTTTGCAGTCTCATTAGAGGTAAAACTCTCATTAAAAGGTGAAGAGCAGGTCATTACATTTATGAGAAATTCTAAATGGATCTACTAATGAGGAATCTTAAATGGCTGAATTTTAAGGTTTTGGTTTACACTAAACATAATATCCATGGTCCCCCCCGTGTGTGTGTGTGTGTGTGTGTGTGTGTGTGTGTGCGCGCGTGATCTGTTTAGAGCGCACTTTAACACTTTAAAGGAACTCCTTTTTTGTTGCATCGAACACACTGTCATTGAACCACCAAGACTTTCATTCTGATTTCAAAGTCTTGTTTACAGGAATGTATGGTAATGAATGCCTACTACTCATTTTCATGACAAAAACAAACCAATTATTTATGAAGGCTGCCGATGTTTGCTCGGCATTGGAGTATATAGCTCAAACTAATTGCAGACAGTGGGAGCTAGCCAACAATCAATGCCAAAGGCGTCTTCCTGACAAACATCACAGGGAGACGCTGTTGTCACATTACAGCTCACTGTAATTCCCAATCATCTCCACGGGCTCTGACCAGGCTAACTCTGACAATCTAATGGTCATTTAGTCTATAGATAGTGACAGAGATAGAGTGAAATTCACTGAAGGAGTGGACCTAAATTGGCAAACATGATTATGCCTTTATTGAACTCCATTTCTAGCCCACAGACTCTCATAACTGGAGTTACACTGGAAATAAAACCCCTAGTGCAATAAATGCTAGACTTCAAACTGATGCCAGAGTCCTCATGGGTAATAAAACCTAATGAATCACATTGTCTGGTCCCTCCAGATGATATTAAGAAGCGGTCCCGTGGATCGCCCCGAGAACACATAAAAGCAAAACGAACAAAAGAAAATGTTAACCGAACTGTACTTGGCAATGAAAGGGCAAAGCCAAACAACAGCTTTGATGAAGATACAGACTCAGATGAATGTCTTAAAGCTGGGATGAAACACATTAGCTGCTCTTTGCTGATATCTACTTAACAGAGAAGACAATGACAACAAGGATGGACTGCAGATGTTGTTACATGTCGTTGCGTCAGCCACACGGAGGGGAGGGTAAATGGATCCATTCCTAGAGGGGTTTGACCAGCAGATGAAAGTGTCCAACTTGATGATGGGTGTGGAGCTATTTAACAATACAGTATTTGTGGCATGCAGCAAGCCCAGACAGTCATACGCTACCCTCTGCTCTTGGGTGCAAACGAACGTTTGGAAGCCGGGGGCGACCCCGAAGCCCAGCTCATGGAGGAAAGGAGGCTCTGACTGAGTGTGAAGCTGTACCTTTATGCCGGCCTCATAGGACGTCTCATCTAGGGCGAGGGGTGAGGGAACACAGCCCACATCATTATCAAAATATAAGAGGAGCAACAGCAAGGCAAGGGACAGACAGTGGTCAACCCCTCCGGACAGAGAGACAGCCTGTTGTCAGTATAACAACAAAAACAGCTACAACTCCCAGTGGTGCGTGAAAACTTTGCAGCATTGGTGTACTGGTGGGTTGTCTTTCAGGCATTCTCTTCTCACATCCACACAAGCTTGAGGGAAGTGCTTCATCCATCTGTCTATTAATAAACTGAGAGCAGTGTCACTGTACTCGTTGGAGACCGACTGAAATTAATTCTGGCCAGACTTTAATGACTAATTAATTCAGCAGATCTTTTAGGTCGTAAACATGTCTTTTAGCTGTCACTGGAGTGGACGTTCATGTCATGAGTATAGATGGCAATCCGTGCACGTTTTGCTTTCAGGAGGAAACGCTGTGACGGTGATTAATCGATCGGATTCACTTCTCAGAGATGGCTGAATGATGGCACACTTGGAGCATTATCCAACACTTGTACAGAGAAAGAAAGTGAGACAGAGATATTACAAATTTCAAAACTGCTTCCCAAAAATAGAATTTGCCATCTTTGTGGTGTCCAAGTGTCTGTGTCTTAAGAGACAAAACTCTGCCTCAGTAGTCCCATGTTATTCTGCTAAAACAAGGGTTTTATTTGATCATTTATCTCATGCTCATGAACTGATCAAGACCATTAACTTTAGGAGCAAAATCATTTAAATTAGGCTCGATTAACTGCTCAAGTAATGAATTTAATTAACTGCAGGAGTATCCATTACTTCAAGACACAAGGACTGATTATGTGGTAGAAATTTTAATGAGCCTGTGGCACAATGCAAAAAAAAACACTTGATCTCAAAGGTAATCACTGCAAAAACCTAAAATTCTTTGTGGCACCAGCGCCATTTTCTCGTGGCTCTTTCTGTTTGTCAGAGGATATTTCCATTTTCTGTCACCGTTTCTGTTTGTAATTCAAAGGACTGGTGTTTCACTTGTGTGCTATTCTAATAGACAAAATAGACCATTTGAATCTGTTGTCTTGGCAACGTCACATAACTGCTGTACAGTTTCATTACATTTGGATAGGAAATCCATGTGAGCTCAGTGTTATGACCCTGAACACAGTTCTTTCTGATCAATTCGGACTATAGATACTACTTTTCATCCTTCACTGACGGTAGAGGGGATATTTGAGGACTAGGAACTTATTTTCTACAGTCAACAAACCTGCCACAGGCCTTTCTTCTTCCCCTGATATTGTGTGCTAAAACACTCATGTTACTGTCCCTAAATCATTGTACATTTTAAAATATGTCTTCAAAATAGCTGTGGGTCATCATTTCCTCCTATAATGCAACGTACTTTAAGTTTTAGAGGAATTGGGAAATAACCTAATACAATGACAACAGTGCCAGGTTTATTTTAATAGTTAAATTTAACATAAGAAACATGATGATTATTTTAAGATCCATCAAGATAGTTTTGAGAGGGAGTCTTCAGAGGTCAGTTATTTATAGTGAGTCTTTAAAGCAGTCGGATTTTGGCTAAACGCTGCTACCAATAGACCATTTCAGGCATAATTTCAGTGAGAAAAATCATTCTTAATGTTTAATATTACTTTAACAATTTCTTCAAAGTATGCTTTTATTAAATCAGAGTTAATGGTATGATCATTAAAGCCTTCTGACCATGGCTGTATGAATTCTGAGTCTTCCTCACAGTTTTTCTCTGCCTCGTCTTTGAATGCGCTACTAGAGACTTTCACAGCATTCAAATAAGGTGTATTCATATTTCATCCCCGATGCTAAAAGTAGTGAAGGCTCAATTTGAAAAGTAAAGCAAACACTCTGAGCTGACAGATATGTCTGCATACTGTGTAGTCTGAGGTTCTTTTGGCTCAGATAAGCACAGATTGCTTGTTTGCTGTCCAATCATTACTTGGCCCTGCTTTATCAATATCCCTTGGCTGCTTTAATACCTCCGTTTCATGTACCCAGAATCACTGGGTGTTTATATAACACCTTAAATGCACCTTTCCCTCACAAGGTAAATCAAAGATCTGATTTTGTTCCAGGCTCTGTGACACAGAGGTAATGGGCACTGGCTGGCGAGGATTTGGGGACAAACACAGAATGAAGCGGAGCAAAAAAGGTCGAGGTTGGAGGGTAGGAGGCTGAACATTAGGTACCAGTTGCTGCTGACATGACACAAAAGTTTGAAAACCAGGGGCCACACCAAATCCCAGTTGGTCAATGAAGGGCGGCTCGTCCTGGCTGTGGATCTGAACCTTGATGCCTGCTTCGTAGGAGGTCTCATCTGTGGATACAGCACGCCAGAAAATGTAACAACAAGTACGGATCCCTATAGAAACCCGCTTTTTGGCTCTGGCACTGATTCTAAGTGCTCCTAAACCCTATGCTGAAAGCTATATCAAAGAGATACTCATATGTTAGTGTGGTGGACCGCTATTAAACAGATTTACAACCAAAGATTTATCACATGCTGTATACTTTATGAATATACGGTATAGTGGTGTTGTTGTCTGCCATAAATTGAAGACAATATGTCAATGAATACAATTTATTAAACCTGATGTCAGCTGCAGACCTGGAGAGAAACATATCAAGACAATGTGCTATTTAACATCCTAGTACATCACTTCTGTGTCGTGAAAGTTCTGCAGACATTTAGCAGTAGACCTGGGGAAATCTTGAGATTTTGTTACCTCTATAACATCAGGTTACAGAAATGACAAAAGACTAGAAGAGTATTTGGGATTTCCAGGGTAACCCAACAAGATGGAACGATATTCACAATTGCACAATTAAAATGTTACAGTAAATGTCAGAAAAAGCTGCACTGACCTGTCTCTCCCCAAACAGGCAGGTATTCATCCTGCTGTATATCCAACATGATCTCCAAGCCGTTCCCGGTCCCACCTTTTAACGTTGTCAACAAGGGGTTGCCGTCTAAGCCTGAGTTGAATGTGTAGCATTTTCCATAGCGGGTGTAAATCTGTAAAAAAAAAAAAAAAATACAAAGAGCACAGAAGGTGAAAAGTCAAACCCTTTCCTTTGTGCTGTGGTAAATTGTTCGGGACATACTACATGTATGTAATTGTGCAGGACAGCTAATCATTGCAGACATTTTTTGATTATCAGAGAAAGCAACGCTGGCATTAAACAGGCACCTGGCTCTGATTTGAGGAATTAATGAGCATTCCTTAGCAGCAGCAGCAGCAGCAGCAGCAGCTATCAATCTTTACCCAATTTCACTCCACATTTCCCCCGAGTAACTTTGGTTGAATGTACTATTTTGCCATCATTAAATAAGAAACATCTGAGGTGGAAGCTCTCTGGACACACAAACAAACTCTAAATTGGGTTTGTAAAAAACACTTCAGTGTCTTCCCTCACAAACTTCTTAAATGATCGAACCTGTGCCATTAAAGCTCAGCTGTACTTAATGTTTGATTAGAATTCGCTCCAGTAGGTTTGCTCACCAAATATCTTTCTGATTTAATTAATCCAGTTGGCTTGAGTTTTTTTTTTTCAGTTTTTGCTTAAGCAGTCACACAGATTTACTTTTTTTTCTTTCAAATTTATGGATTTTCCCTGTGATTGGAAAATTCTCCATCTAAAATAAATATGTATCATGATAAGAAATGCTGACACTTAAAATTGAACTCTACAGTGTGGATCAAGACTAAGAAAGCTTAAAATTCTGAATACAGCCTGAGGAGTTGATTAAATTCAAGATAAGTCTGTCAGTTTGAAATAAGACCACACTATAAAACCCTGCAGTGTTAAAACCCACTAGAAACAGCTGTCATATTAGTTTTAGACCATTTAAAATTGTGACAACACCTATGTATGGCTTTACTACAGTCACACATAAGTTCATCACAGCTACATATGCAACAATATCTGCTTATTTGTGTTCCCAGCAAACAACATGCATTTAAATGCATTGAGTGTGAATGAGTCATAACTATAGTGGAAAGCCATAAATCAT
>JAVQJF010073979.1:0-14887 GCA_036023855.1 Gadopsis marmoratus
CCCCCCCCCCCCCCCCCCCCCCCCCCCCATGCAATGCTGAAACATCTCTCGACAGTAGGTGCGGAAAAAACAGTGATTGTGTACTATGAGACAACTCCAGATCTCATTCACGCAAAAGAAAAAGCTCAGAGGTTTTTGCCAAACGAGCACAACTTCAGACAAATGCCTTCAGATTTCAGCCTGGAGACAAAAACTGCTTCTGGCTGCGACTGAATATCCAGCGTTGGCGGTGGCGTGGGAGAAATTCATTAAAAGTCATAAAGCTGTCTCACCAAAATGATTGATTGCCCTCTGGCTGGCTCTCCCAGATAAGCATCGTCTCGTCACGTAGTGCCACCTATTATCTCATATGATTATAGAGAGAGCGAGACAGAAGGTGAGAAGGAGCGTGTTTACTTGCAGCAGCGTTGTTTAATAAAAGAAAGTTATTCGTCTGCGTTGCTCTCCTGCTCTTCACTTTACACTTCCCCACTGTGCGTGATGCCAACATTGAGCGCTGGGGCGGCTGCTTGATGTGTGGGCACCGTTTCTTACACATTCCATTCCTCTAACTCGCCAACAGACGGGACAGGCCCGGGCCAAATCACATGCGTGGGTGTGTGCAGCATGAGTGGAAGAGTCTATTTGGGTGTCTACATTTGCAAATTATGAATATGTTTTCATGGAGACTGGGTTTATATAGATGTGTTACTGTGTTTGAGTGTTTGTCTGTGTGTGTGTGTAGCAGAGAAAGCATGTGGCATATTTGTGTTTTTTAAGTATGTGTAAGAGTGTGTGTGTGTGCATTTGTAAACAGCTGGCAAGCCTGCCTGTGGTGCTGTGTAAACAGAAGTGAAGGTATTTTGGCTGAGGTTACAAGGTGGGTGGGGGGGTATGCCGGTGCTGAATGAGGCATTTAGTGCTGACAGTTAAAAATACCCTGAGCGGGACTAGCGGTGCTGCTGCAGCTAACGCCGATCCACCGGAGCCGACCCACGCCGCTTGCCCGCCACACACACTCTTCACATCAACCACCCATTTCAGGCCTGATCTGGGTTGCGGCCCAGCATGCTGAACCTGATGTAAGATAATGGTTAACCAGAGGTATGAATCCTCCCACACGTGAAGACATGTGGGTTCTTTAATGGCGTGAAATGAGTCGTTTGATATTCAAACGTAAACAAGGCCTTATCGTGATGCTGCGTCTATCAACACTCAACAATATTAGAGGCAGTGGATAGATTTATAGGTGCTTAGGCAAAGGGGTGATAATACCTGAGCGCCATAAAACAGGTCACATGTCACATACTAATGTCTATGGAAACCCGAAACTGGCAAAATGGAGTGAAAGTTTATTAGACAAAAGCGATTCAATACATCAATAAATATTTCTGTTGGATAAATAGTCAAAATGAAAAGATTAAAAAGAAATACAAAGCTCAATACTTTCCCTTTAACCTCCGTTCAGTTGGTAAAAAGAGCAAAAAGCATTTAAATTTTTTCCTTTACCACCAGTCTGTTTATTTAAACAATTTAAACTTTAATTCAGTTTCTTCTTTTTGTCTGTCACTGGCTCATTTGACTAAGTTTTCCTATATTTTGGGTCCTGGCACACATTAAATCACAAGTCTATTTCCTATTTTTCCCACCAAATGTGAAATGGTCTTAATAATTACTGTATATGTTAATGAGATGGGCGTGTCCACATACGGCCAAGGCAGGAATCGCTCCAGGGTCTGTGTGTGGAAAAGACTTTATACTTCATTTTAAATAATGTTTACCGATGTCTTCAGTTATATTCTTGACTTGTCTGGAAACATTTGACAATATTTTCTCGGGGGCTCCATACTGTAAATGCTCGAAATAGCTGCAAATATTCAGAAGTTATAGTGACCTGGAGTTGGGAGGAATATACTGTAAACTCCCATTGGCTCAGGCTGCTTATACATTGGGACTGAAACAACAACTTAATTTCACTGATTCAATCTGGCCATTAAATCATTTTAGTCAGAGGCAAATGGAGAGCTGTTTGCTGTTTATCAGGCTGAAAGGCTTCCTCTTGCTCATTTAATGATAGCATTACAGTAATATAGGTGTTTACGATAGGTGTGGGGCTTATTTAGAGTTAATAAAACATTCTCTTTCCTATGTAATGAAGGATGCTGTTTGACATAAGTGCTTTTTGTTTGTTCTGTTTGGTCTCAAGTGTGAGGAGAGGACCATTAACTTGAGACAAACATTTTTACCAGCGGTTTGTGAAAGCCTTCTCTGAAATGTACGGGAGGAAAGGCACTGATGCACTGTTTTCTCGTCTGTCTGTGCTCAACTCCAAGCAGCAAGACAGCGGGTGTAATGACATTCTCAAATTGAATCTGATCTCTTAAGAGCTGAGGTTAAAATGGAATAAGTTTTCTATGAATTTCAAGTTGTAACAGCATAATATAACATAAATCTAGATTAAATTTGTTCCCGTATAAAGTAGCTTGTGAAAGAAGGTGCTAATACAGTTGAGATTGGGCCTGTCGAAAAGTGACAGGTCCCATGTTCACATGATTCATCCATATGAAAGCACCTTTCCAGTGATAGAGGCCAAGTAGGATTAATTCTTGCTAGTCAAGACGAAGACATTGAAATACAGTAGGTGGAGCTCTAGTAGAAAAAAAATGGACCAGTGACTATTGGGGGTGGGTTGGTAGAAGGGATATGGTTGACAAAATATAAAACAGAATGTGTGTTTTTGTGTTAAATTTGATAATGTTCCCCTTGGGTTTCCAGGAGCCCATGGATTGGGCTGAGTGCAGAGCGCACGACAGAGCTTCAAAAAGCAGCTATTTAAAAGTCTCAGTTAACAGGACCCTCCAAACAGCCAAACCGCTTCAAACGCCAGCCAAACAAGATCCACATTGTTCAATGGCATGCCCAAAGTGGCCATAACCCAAGCACGGGCCCATAAACAACTTCTAATTGGTTTAATTATCATATAATTTTAAAAATATGTTTTAATATAGGGTCTATCCTTTTATTTACCCAGAGCGAAGTGGAAATAAGACTTGGGCCCAGTAACAAATTCAATATGTTCATTATGTAAACACCTTAAAGAGCTGGGAGACGGAGGGAAGCGGAGAAAAAGAGTGAATGAGTCAAAATGTAGAGATGAAATGAAAGTGGAGTTTTCACTGAAGTGCTGCGCATATGCAAAAAGACTTCAAACTAAATGTTTGGTGCATTTGCAAGATAACCCAAACACACTGATGGATAGATAGAACAACGTCCAAAACCACTTCTGTCTTTGTTGCTGTTTTTCCGAGAGAGCTGACAGATGATGTGCAGAGGAAGCCGGCCGAGTGTTTCACAACAACTGCTTCCTTCCTGGATGGAGGTTCGAGTGGTAGACAGGGGTAAGAGGGGAGAGAAGGTCAAAATGGACAAAGAGGCCGTTCAGGAGAATTTTGTCAGCTGCAGAGGAGAGTAAATAAACTGCCTGCAGTCTGCTGACCCCTAATCAATACTCTCTCTTTGGACCCTGACCCAGAGTGTTGTCACGCACAGGGCGATACGTGCCTCAAACACTGCCCCAGAAATGTGTGAGAACGCACTGTACCACAATCACAACACACAGGAATGCTCAGCATGTTTACTTTAAATGCTGCCTTATTGGCAGCCTGATGTGGATTGCAGCAAATTTCTGCTTGGCACAACAACAATGAAAACATGCAAATGAAACGGCAAAACCCAACCCTAGTCTGTTCATGTGTAATGAGTTGGGAGCTGTGGTTACAATCAGAACACCTATTATAGAAATACTACATGCAATTTACTCAGGTGTGTGGCATGTTTTGCAATGAAGAGCTGGAGGGAAGTAAATTTCACTGTCGTTCCAAATGAACTGAGAATTTGTGTTATTTTTCTGTGCTAATGATTTTTAAACCTCCGGGAATAATAAAACCTAAACTGAACAACTGTTGATTATTTTCAAAAATCATTAGTGGCTGTCAGTTGTGCTTTACTTGACAGCTGTGTTTTATATAGTACTTGTGTTTGACAGCATTTCCATACAGTAATCTGACATTCTTATAATATGCTGAACTCATTATTCACTCTTTGGTTTGGCTATAAAATCCTAATTAATTAAAGGTACCCTGTGGAGTTTTTGACCACTAGTGATGCCATGGAGAAATGGTTTCAAAAGCAGGTCTCTGTTTTGTTTGTAACTCTACTAGCGCACACACACAAGGATGCACATGTATGCGCACAAGCATGCGGGTGATTCAAAACATATTCCTGCTGACAGCTTTATTGCTATGATCGACCAATAATGTTGTTAGTGCGCCAGCAGATGCAACAATGTGCCGGCAGTATGCGGCAACTGCTAGCTGACGTAAACACGGATGGACAATGCCAAAATAAAAGTGTCAAAATATATGTAAAAACAACTTTGCAAATGTTTAATGAGGAAAGAAATGCATTTGGTATATTTGTTAGGCCTCAAAGGTTTGGCGAGAAACACAGAACTGTAAACACAGGGTACCTTAAATCCCATTATTATTAAACAGTCAAAATTTTGAGTAATGCTAGCATAGATTTTTCATTCGTAAGACAAAGAATGCGGTAAAAGGTAAGACGGAAGTCTTGCTTTAAATGAAGGATACTTGGAAGTTTTGGGAGATACTGTTGCCTACATGACAGGCACCAATCTGGAAGAGAGTATTTGAGGGTCAGTGTTGCATCATCTTATTACAGTGGAGACCCACAACATGGATAGTTCGCCATTTCGCCTCCTTTGAGACAAAATGTTATCATGCCAGATTTGTGTACTTACAACAATTTTGAGGCCGCGCCAAAATGAAGGATGATTTGCCTTGAGTCATCGGATTCCTATTAGGGAAAATGTGTGCGGAATGATTGGCAGCGATACCAGAACCACTTTTAAATGGTCAGAGAAGATGAAGGGGGAAAAAGCGATTGAGGCATCAGGTCTGTTCCAAGGCTAAATCTGACTGTCAACAATATTAGCCTGTGATCTGGCCCTCCAGAACGACACACACTGCACGCCATGCTTTTAGGAAGGGAAATAGAGTAATAGCAGGAACCTGATAGTGTTTAGATGGTCAATTCAGCCATTCGGCAGATGAGGAAATGTTCTGCTTAGCTGCTGAGAAAAACCAGTGCTGTTCTCACTCTTTTGCTTAGTTTGCACGTGGCTTGAGGATTAAGGCAGATTGTTTCGTTAAACCAGCAATTATAGTGCAATGTTCTGTTTATGTGGGATAACTGGGAACTAATAGTCACACCATGAAAAAAACACAAATGCATGAAGCCCTGCACATCCTCTCTGAAATGTGTGTTTCATTTACAGCTTTGACCTCAGGATCACGTCATAATTTTCAAAACGAGTTCACTCCTCATTAGAGGTGAGAAAAGTGATGGGGCGAGGGGAGGGTGGGGGGGATGCAAAGAGGGAGAAACTGAGGAATAAAGATAAATGCGACTCGAGGAAGAGAGCGAGAGAAACAGTGAGGATGAAAGAGTGTTTCGGTTGATGTGATCCAAATGACAGGCGTTGGGACACGAATGTGAAAACTTAATGGGCCTGGCCTCTGAAGTGGGCCTCCCCAGTAAAATGAAAAGCCTGTGGAGCTGGCTCCTGTGATGGATGAAGCGTTGTGCTCACCAGGCCCTGACAGATTCTGGGAAAGCGCTCGAGCCGTCTCCGGTCCCGATAAAGAAATAAGAGGCGAGCCAACGCTGCTCGTCTTGCTCCTGAGGTGACAGAGGAGCTTTAAAATGTGATGGATTTTACCAGCCAGACTGCCATTATCTACAAAGCTGAATGACGATAACGTGATTTGCTTTGCACCGTTCTTTGTATGACAAATATAGGATCAATACTAAATATCAAGAGCCATAACTAGAAATATATACATGCCCGGCCTTGGTGGCAATCATTGTAAGCCTCTGACACACTGAC
Source organism: Gadopsis marmoratus (assembly GCA_036023855.1). Taxonomy (NCBI): domain Eukaryota; kingdom Metazoa; phylum Chordata; class Actinopteri; order Centrarchiformes; family Percichthyidae; genus Gadopsis; species Gadopsis marmoratus. The sequence continues at coordinate 5,948 of JAVQJF010073979.1, forward strand.
TATTGACACAGAGACCTGGGAATGAGCCCAGATCTCCCTGTTCAGGAGATGTCTTCAGTCTGCTCTCTAATTGGTACCATGTCCTCTCAGAGTGACATCACTGGAGTCATGGCAGAGGTGATGGGGACCAGATGGTGAAGAGACGGTGACGAGCCACTCCTGAGTCTCTCGTCTCTTCACCTCTCATCCATGCGGTTTTCTTTCGGCCCTTTGCTTATCTTATCTGCCAGCTCCTCTGGGTTTCGTCCACCTCTGTTGCCGCCATCAAAATGTTTTCTAATGCCTTTGGTTTCCAATACAATTGGCCGAAGACTAAATCAATATGCATTCACTTCAACTCACATGGTGGCTATGATTGATCGTACAGGATCAGTTGTCCTTTCTTACAATAGATAGATTGATTTGGCCCTCGAAATATTGTTCTATGATTTTAGTAAAGTGGCTTGTGGTGGCTGACTCCTTCTGCAGACCTCCGAACTCTAATTTACACCAATTCTGTCCTCACCTTCCGCCGCATCTATCATTTCCCAAAAGTGGTCCATTACAGCCCAAGCAGAAAGCGCTACTGTCCTACTGAAGGTCGAACCTCTTCAGCCCCTCGGGCTTGCACATACAAACACACAGAGGCGAGGACACATTGATCCTAGGGGCTGGTGTTCATTTCAGATTCCTGTTAGGATCCATCCACCTCATTGATTTCACCATCTCCTCTGATTAGGCAATTGAGGTGAACATTCCAGCGTTCCGATGGGCCTGATCAGGAAGACTTGCCCCAGAGGACAGCTGATAAAAAGAGAAGGAAAACATGTAAAAGAGACAGGGACAAAAATACTGAGGCCAGAGTTGACCACTCACTATGCCCCATCCCCCTTGGTTACTATTGCTATGCCTGACAAACTTTACACTCTAGCATGGTATATGCAGTTTCCTGTGATAAGCAGTCAACATTCGAAGATTCTCAGTAATTTTTGAAACAACAGGTCTGTGATTTCAGATGGCAGGATTCTCATTTTCTAGGCTGTTTTCAAACCAAATCAGGTGCTGCTGTGAAACTGCAGTCGTCCCATTCATTTGAACGGGGCTATTACGTTTAGGCTGCGGCGGTGGGGGCCGCAGCGGCCCATGCAGGAAAAAATTATAACAGAACCAACTTTTGGAGAAACGCAACCAATGTCACACTGCGGCGGACAATCATGCTTGCAATCAGACTGGAGGAAGAACAGCTTTGATAGCCATGTAGGACTCTGCTGTTTACTGTAGCATTCCATTGTTTATTGAGGAACTGTGGAGATGGAAGAGAGACTGATCCGTCGCCGCAGGGATGGCTGTACATTAGCTGTTCAATCCTGCCACAAGGGAGTACCAAGACGTGCAGTCGCTTGGCTTGTGTCGCTCTGTCATTGGGATTGCTACAATCAGCGTGGCCATGTAGTGACACTCCCACACCGCCTGCTTTGGTCTGAATATGGCCTTAGAAGTAACACTTGGCTACTACTGCAGTAGTTTACTGTAGGCTGTATGCTAGTTAGCCGGAAATGCTAACGAGCACAGCTTACTTTGGAGCAGGTAGACACACTGTTTACTCCATTCATTACACTTGTGTTTTGGCTTTTGGAAAGGCTAAGCTTTACAGGCCTGCCATGCCTAGCTACGGTTGCTAAGCTATGTTTAGAGAATTGCCGTTTGGGGGATGGGTTTAGCAAATGGCCAATTAGTGACAGACTTAAAAAAAAAAACTGAAAGACACAGATCCCGTGCAGCGACCTGGAACTGTTTCCTAACACACAGCCCAGACCACAGAAGTGGATCCAGTCACAGTAACAGAGGAAAACTGTCCAGGCATTCTTCCTCGTCTGTGTCAACAATGACACACCTCTGCTCCGGCTTGTCCCCTCCCTCCTCCTGCTGACTTGAAAGCACTGAGAGAGAGTGAAAGAGAAAAAACAGGCCAGTGTCACACTGTAAAGCCAAAGCGCTTACAGTCCCAACTGCTGTTATTCATGGCGCTTCACTGTCTTGTGCAGTCCTTAATCCCAGTCTTGCTTGGTCTCTCTTTCTCTCTCCGGTCCCTCTTGCTTTTTCTCTTCAGAGGGATAAAGCAGCAGTTGAAGGAGTAGCCCACCCTAGGGGTTGAAAGCTTGTATCCCATCCAACCCTGAAAGCTGTTTTCATTCAAAACATTGTCAGCGTGCCCAAACATGTCAGAGGAAGTTATTTGTAACAAGGAGGATGGGGAACTATCCTTTAGATCTGTCATCGGGCTCTGGAGAGGGAGCTCGCTGCTCACTGGCTGCACGCCTCCGCCGGCCAATCGGACGGCGGGAAAGAAAAACAAATAGGAGGCTCTGTCCCTGAATGGACAGCTCGGCGGTTTCATCCTCCTCCTGGCGTGTTGGCTGCAATGGCAACAGTGTCTCCAGGCATGTTTTTACTTTCTACTTTCCCTCTGCTGCTCCTTCGCTCTCATCCTTCCCATGGTGACCACTTTTAAACACAGCACATGAAGCGCCGTTTGGTAAGTTGGTGTGGTAAAAATAATTTTAAACAAACTCACAGTGCGTTACATAATCAACAAAATAAAGCAAATCTTTCATAAATTCAGCTTCTAGGAAGCTAAGGGTGCATTTTAAAGCATTAAAGGGGATACTCCAGTCATTTAGTATTACATTTCTATAAAGTTCTCAGAAAAGAATGGTCAAAATTGAAGCAGTAAAGGCTGATATATCCTGAGTCCTAGTCCCTAGTATGGGACCTCCAGTTTGTTGCATCACATCACACATCATGAGCTTATTTTACTTTACTTTGGAAAGCTCCTTTGAAGCCACATGAGATATTAAAAACAGTTTTAAAATGTTAATTGTATTCTCCATGACAGAGATGGAAGCAGCTGATCTTCACAAGCTTCAAGAGATCAAATGAATATATAAATGTATTATATTTGCCTCAAATGTATGCATAAGCTGAGCGTTTTACTCTGTACTGCTTGTGATGGAGCAAACTCTGAGGCCATGAGTCACTGCAGTGTGTCCAAGCAGCTCTTTGGGCATAAAAACAAACTTTATTAAGAGATCATAGGCACCGGTGCCGACAATGGTAGAAGTAATCAATTAACGGTGGAACGACCGCCATTGCAGCGTGGTGGGAGGCTCGGTTGGAAAAGCATCACAGAAAGTGACTCATGCTTTTCCAGATTTGTCGGTGCAATTCCCTCGTGTCTCCTCCTCCCTCATCAGGAATGTCACAGCAATCGGGGAAAATGTCAGTGACTGACTGTTGATCACAACTGATACGAAGATAAACACAAACAAATGCAAATGTCGCACTGTACAGATACCAACTGGCGTGCTGAAGCGTACAACGAGTGGCACACACCCCTTTGCACGCAAGCAAGAATAATTCACGAGTACACCCATTCGCAAATCTGCAGGCCCACATGCATAATGCACTATCACAGTAACACACACGCACACATTGAAACTCCCCTAAGGCAGGCTGTGCCCAATCAATTGTTGTAACCATTATTCAACATATGTGGCTAATTTGTCCCTGGCAATTTCCATCATGGCTGGGTGATGGTCTACAGAGAGAGATAGAACAAAGCCGAGGAAGTCACATGACAAGTCCAGACCAAACAATCGCAGCCACAAACACACAGGATGAATGTTAACACTTTGACCAATCTAGCCTCCCATTCTGCTTCTACCAACGCACACCAGCATGAGGACTATTAGCCAGGATAATGGTTGTGCTAGAGAAAGCAGTGGAGTAATGACTGAGGCTGGACTTGATGCTAACACATCAAGGTTTGCCAGGTAGCAAGTGTGAAATGTCTGATGTTGCGCTGGACTCATTTAACCAAATTAAGCCAGTTAAATGTGCTGGAGCCTGTGGTTGGCAGAATATAAAGAGAAGAGTCACTACCTTGTCCACACACATTTGTCAATGCAGGCGGATAAACTGACAGATGCATATGCGTGCGCGAACGCACGCACACACACACACACACACACACACACACACACACACACATATATATACAGGCTCTGTTGGTAATAGCGGCAGCATGGGTGTTAGAGGGGCGCCACTGTGGTTGGACTGGGCTGTCTGGGAGCATAAAGTGGCCTTCTCATGGTTCCCCACTTGCCTGGGTGGTCTGACTCTGGTGCTGGTGTGTGTGTGTGTGTGTGTGTGGACAGGGACGGACATAAACTCGTCCTGTAAAGATGAGATGAGTGAGTGCGTGTGGTTGCAAAGGGTGGCAAGACAGCCTGGGCAGTGCCCACACATAGAGTGCCACAAGTCCCACTGACCATCCTATTAAACACACACACACACACACACACACACACCGAGCCCCCCATCCATGTGGAACAAATATTTTGACAGGGATGGGTAGACGACGGGGCGTCTCCTCTCTCTTTCTAACTGGGTTACTTCTGGTGTTAGGCTGGGCTCAGCACAGGATGGTCTCGGTGTGCCCAAGCAGGACCAGAGGAAACCTCAGCCACTTTTAGAGTCAATCAGCCCCCCACCAACCCCCAAACCCGCCCGACAACTCTGGAGGCAACCGCTAACACTGAACCATCAGATGGTGGAGCGAGGAGGACAGCAGATTCCTTGGGTTTCCAAGTTGCAGCCAAAAAGGAACAAAATAAACATTTTCTCCTTCCAATGAGATTTCAACAGGCAGATATACTGCACGTCGCCCTTCCAGCTACATTGAAAAAAAGTGTCATTCTCTCTCTCTCCCTCTCCCTCGCTCACTCTCTCATAAGTGCCAGACTATTTTGGTTTCCCAAAATATTTTCTAAGGCCTGAAGAGCTGCTTTTATATATCTGTCGCCGTTGCTGTTTGAAAGTGAGGGTGTCAGCTGAAAAGGACCATTCAGTGGCCAGAATCAAAGTGTGTTGACCATGTGAAATGGGTCTCTATTGAGAGGGAAGGCCACCTCAGTCCACAGAGCAAAATTATAGCTTCACAGCATCTAATGTCTGTTACCTTAATCACCGGTGGTCATGTTTAAATGAATCAAGCCATTTGAGTGGCTTTGTAAAACAGCGTAACAAGGCTGCTGTTGCTTTAAACAGTGACTCAGTGGTTCAGGCAGACAACCAGTTATTGCTATTTGATGCTCTTTTATTTCTTCACTACATTCTGCTTTTAAATCCATGACATTTATCTGACAGCTGTAGTTACTAGTTACTTTACAGAATAAGACTTTTCATACAAAACATATGATCGACTTATGAAAACTGTGATGCATGTTTCTATGTAAAACAGTTAAAAGTAGCTCCATCTTGACTGGAATTTAATGTCCCTATAATGTTCTATGTTCCAAAAATAAATAGCAACATTAAATGTTTTCAATTGTACTTGTAATGAGATGAGACAAGATGGTTAAAAACCAATGCTTGGTCTCCACTAAAGCTACTACTCCCTTTGTTAAGTTGGTTTTTCCAATTTCCCTTTTTTTAATTATACCACACCCCCACTTACTATGGTGTAGCCAATTATCCAATCAGTAGCCAAGCTGTCAAAATCAGTAAATAAGAACTATAACCAAAACATATGGAACATCTTGAAATAATAATGATGATTATTTAAATATAAACAAAAACTGATATTTTCACTCCAACACAAGTTTTTTTACATTTTGGTATCGCTGCTTTATCTTAAACCTGCATTAATTGAAATTTTTTAAACAAGTATGATAACATATTATCACCGTATTAATTTTACACGTCCAGCAGACACCAAGCCACCTTATCATTAATTTGGAGTCTTGTTTCTGTCCACCTGATGACTTTAAGCCCAATAGCCAGTCTTGTTTTAGCTCATCTAGTTGCTAACTTTGCCTGCCTGTTCTTTGGTGCTGGGTGGGTTGTGAGTTTATCAGAGCTTTTTCCACAGAAAACAGCTGCCTGCTGCTGTGGCTGGAAACGACACAAATGAGGTCGGTGACACTGAAGCAAAACATTAAAGTTGCAGGCTGTAAGCCAAAACAATAAGCTGAAAGACCCTAAAAGGCTCCACAGAGCTCAGAGGAACTGCAGTGTAGACTGCCAAATCTCTGTGGGTTTGTCACTATAAGTAACACCTTTCCCATTACACAGTCATTCGACTAGTCAAAAAAAGAGGATTAGTGCAGCTTTAAGTAAAGAGTTCACCAGTTCACTTTATTTGATTTAATATTCAGACCACTCAGACAAACGTCACTAATCTTTTTTCTGAAGTAGGTTACCACTCTTGAAGGACATTCTTCACTCTGACTGGTGTAAAACTCATTAGATAAGATGCTTTGTTGTTTACATGTCATTTCTCAGCCTCCTCCATGCATGCAGGCAGAGCAGAGTTAAGGGACCACCATTCATTATTGATCAGGCTCTTTCCAAAAAAGTCCTTATTGAGTAATAAACAGTCATTCATAGACAGTCGGTGCATTAGTGTCAGCAGGAGCGCCAGGCGGATAGCAGAGGCCTATCAGTCACCATCACTCCCAACGTGACGAGACTGATTATAGGTTATTATTAAGCTGTATTGATTACTGCCAGGGGGAGCTAAGTGTGCTGTAGAGAGGCAGTTGAACCGTATAGGGAGAGACTTTTACAGCTCCCTGCACTATAGTACACTGTACAGTAGTAATGCACACTATTAGACAGTTAAAGCAGCTTACAATCTTTCACAATAAACAAATAAACACAATGTTTACTATCATGCTTTGTTTCTAGGCTTATATTATAATACACAGTTTCACTGAGCGAGTGTCTCCCTGGTCCTGAGTCAGGAAAGTCATATTTGCTATCAAATTCCATCAGTGGTTTTGAGCTTTTATCGTCACAATAATTATGGCTGTCCATTTACTGAATAAACTTTTGGAGTGGTAGCACTTTGAGCTGCCACAGGCCACCCCAAACACACCACTTTTGGGGGCAGACAGAACAGCTGGCAGGCTTTGGAAGCAATGTGGGTAACCTAGCCTGTACCACTCTGTCCACACAAGCACACACACACACACACACACACACACACACACCCCATTCTCTCCTCTAAACCAATCATTATGCCCATCCTGCCCACAGCTTGAGAGTCCTCAGGTCCACAGAACATACTTAGTTGTGGTTAAAGAAGCACTTACATCCACTCAGCACACTGCCATTCCCTGCCCATGACGATGTCATTCTGGTGGGGGAGATCTTCTTTTACGAACTTCCTGCGATCGTCCATCAGCCCGCTAAAAAGAAATGGGTGGGCACAGTGGCCACAGTCTCTAACCTCAAGAAGAGCCTAATGCAAGGGGCCTTTCTGGGCCAGCTCCTCGGCCACCGTTGCATAAGAATTGATGCCATTAATTATTAATGCTCCATTGGGTTTAATATTTAATGGTGGCGACATGTAATTTACACTTACACTCGAGAAATCACGGGGTACAGACCAAAATAAACAAGTGTATTTGTTCCAAAGAGTGGAGGGGGTGTTATATGAATCCTATCCGGTGGGCTCTGATTTCACTAATAATCTTCACTGTAAAACAGCAACTGTGTGCTTGATTTGATTCATATTGGAAAAGTTTGGAACCAGCAGATTTTAATGCAGCATTTATCAATGGGAACCAAATCAATAAAAGTTCAAAGAAAAATACTTTTCCTTTTAGCAAAGTTGAAACTCAGAATGGCGGAATATTCATTGTATTATTCAACACTGCTTCTGATGAAACTATTATTTTAATACCACATTGCTCAAAGCAATAAAATATAAAAAGTATTAGCATGTTGCATAAAACCAAAATAAACCTGTGGACTACAATTTCATCTTCTGGTCTAACATCTCGTCATTATACCCGCCACGAGCTCTCTATTGCACGCTTGCATAATACCAACTGTCCTTTATTCTATATGCAGATATACTGAGGTCCTATTTATCTGGACCACAGATAAACAACTGTCTGTCACAGAGCAGGGGCTTCAGCCAGCGAGGCTTCAGCACATTGCAGAAACACCTGTCTGTTCATTTCTGATTAAACGGTCCCTGTCTGCCAGTGACTCAGTGAGGCTGAGCCATGGCACTAACCAGGGATTTAAATGAGGTGCCGAACTTTGAGTTAACACCTTTTAGGGTTACAGATGATGTGAACATGTGTTGTGGATTTGGGAGAGCGGCATACTGCCATGAGGGAGCAGCAGAGTGACCTCTGACACGTGTAACACCTACTAATTTGTCCTGAGGAGAAGTTAACGAGGCCTACAGGGGAGAGGGTCATTAAAGTGAGACCACTGGAAGCCTTGCTGACAGAGACAAGGAGCCTGTGTGTATATATGATGGGTCTGTGGAGTTAGGAGTCTTTTAACAAAGTTTATGGCATTAATATCTATATTTTTACAGAGGAATATTTGTTTTTGCAAATATTGGCTAATTAGGTCAGAAAAATGTGATATACATAGAGTGTTAGGGTCTGAAAACCTTCATATATGGTGATTAGACGCAATGGCAACTGCAATACTGTATAATGCAATCCAATACAACAACAAAAAATAACATAAGTTCAACAAAAAGCAATATTTACTGCTGGGCTATTGTAGACTGTATTCTACTGTACATGTGTATCAGGCTGCAGTGGTGAAAAAGTCACAATACCACACAATTAAATGACCTCACAAAGTCCTGCTTTCCATGTTATACTGAAGTAACGGTACTGGCAACAGAATGTCCTTAAATGTATCAAAAGTATTCATTATGATCAAAGTTGTATTAGTTGGTTCGTTAGTTGGTCGAGGCAGATGACCGCCCACCCAGAGCCTGGTTCTGTTCGAGGTTTCTGCCTGTTAAAAGGCAGTTTTTCCTTGCCACTGTCGCCTAGCGCTTTCTCATGGTGGAATTGTTGGGTCTATACATATAGAGTTGGTCTAGACTTGCTCTATATTAACAAGTGCTATGAGATAACT
>JAVQJF010073988.1:0-11120 GCA_036023855.1 Gadopsis marmoratus
TGGAGATGCTCTGACCCAGTCGTCCAGCATCACAGTTTGGTTCCTTGTCAAAGTCGCTCACATCCTTCCGCTGCCCATTTTTCCTGCTTCAACACATCAACTTGGAGACAAAATGTTCACATGCTGCCTCATATATCCCCCCACTGACAGCTGCCATGGTAACCAGATAATCGGTGTTCTTCACTTTACAGATTTTCCATTGAATTTGTCCTGACAGATTTATCACGAGTTCAATCCTTACTCTTGTTTAATACAAAATAAGGTGGACAACAAAAAAACTAACTCCTAGACTTTTTAAAACTTTTTTTGGGTGGTCAGGAGGTCACAGATCAAAGGTCAAAGCAGTCTGGAAACAACTGTAGGTGGAAGGAATAATGGTCTGACCGGAGACGGAAAGCTGAGCATCAGTGTGAGTCACATACAAAATAAAAAACAGAGCAGGGGGGAGAGGGTGGAGGAAAAATAAAGGGAAAGAAAAAGAGCGAGACAGGTAGAGAGAGACAGACAGAGAGAGAGAGAGAGAACAATGAGATGATTTATGGCGTCTTGTATTCTAATGAACTCTATGCAAACATGGTCTGCAGTAATAAATTATCCACTTTGAACCAAAACACTGCAGAGAAAAATACACAGCCTGACAGCACACAAACACACACACACACACACAACACAGTCCGTGTGAGTGTGTGTGTGCGTGTGTACTTCTGTCCTTGTGAGGACCAGATGTGCAGACATGTAACAGGTGAAGCATTTCGTTGCGCCGCGTGTACCGATACTCGCCGGCAGGCAGGTGTGACGCCGTGTAACGCAAAGTTAGCGACTTGTGCGTTTTAACAACCAAACCGCTTTCTAATGCAGAGTTTTATGTTCCTGAAATACTCCACGAACAGAATTCAGCTCATTGATCACAGTAGCAGGTTTATTACGAAGAGCCCGAACGGAGAGAGCGAAGCATGAAGGCTGTCACCGCTGAACGTTTGTTACAGTGAAGAGAACGACGGAATTAACGTGCAGCTATAGGAGAAGCATTCAAAGGTGTCACAAATGATCTACGGACACAGACCTCATTTTATCCCTTATATTGTTACTTCACGGCAATGATTCAGACAGTATTTTGGGTCAATTAACTTTTGTGCTTCTAACTTTCATTAACAAAATGCTACTAAGCGACTGCAATCAGCTGCCTTCCAACTGCGAAGGTGACTTGATGACTTCAGAGAGCTGAGGAAGACTCGACGTCACGCACAGACAACAATAGAAGGTTTGAGACATTATTTCCAGTAAAACAGATGATTGACAGTCGTCCTCTCGCATACCAGCATGACCCCTCTTACACCTAATTGGAAGAACACACCACACGCTGGGCTGTCAGTCATCTCTGCTTTTGTCTTTCAAAGTGCAAAAAACAAGGAGGCTGTTGTGGAAACATCAGATTCCTCTTAAGCTGTCTGTTCGTGAAGATTCAGATCACAAAATATTTGGTCACAAACGACCTCAAAGGACTTAAAAGAACTTAAAAATTGACAGAAGAAATGAAGAAGCCTCTTGGAGGACTGCAACTATACAACGGCAAATTCAGTTGCCCCTGACTCAGTACTTCTATCCTTAAAACCTAATGAAGGTCATTGAAACCCCCTAAAGAACCCTTAGGATCTCCTCATGAACTCCTCATAGATCACTGAAACCTCCACAAGAACTCCTGGAATCCATTCAAGGTCCTCTGAAAGCTCTTTGACGAGTTTGGACCTGCCTTAAGAACTTCTGAAACCTCTATGGATTCTGAGAATTCCTTGAAAGACCACTGAAACCATTTCAAGAGCTATTGGAACCGCAATCTCTATAATACCTCATTCAAATAGATGTACATTTGGGCAAGGGGGGTTTAACAAAGCTGCGGGGAACTTACCCAAACCCGACATGAATAAGTTAAATAAAAATAAAGAAACCCAATCTAAGAGGAACCCAAAGACAGTCAGAACGTGTCCAAAATAGACCCAAGGATAATAAGGCCTGATCCAACATGCGATTGGCCTGAACAAACCCAAGCTGTGAAAGAGCTCTTACACCGGCAGATCTTATAGCTGGATGTTGACACTGGCCACAAGATTAGATAATAATGATGGACAAGTCTTGAGTAGTGCAAATACTAATCAAATAACCAAAGCACGTTGACTCTTGCGGTGAATCTGGGGCCATCGAGGGTCGGGACCTGTGGGGCAGTCGCACGCTCTGCCTGGTTGGTAATCCGGACGTACGCCACAGCTCATGTTCCCCGTCTCACCTCCTGCGATGATGATGATCATGTGATCAGAGCCGATAAGAGTCCTCTTGGATGCACAAAAGCAAAATGAAATAAATATTGACAACACGGGCCAGAGACCCACGATAATGGACCAAAAGGTCCCGGGTCAGGCCTCAGTTGATAGGAACCAAGTGGACACACGAAGACCTCTGAATCTGGTCTGAATTCTCAGCTGCTGATTTCCATACTGAAACCTCGTGAAGGTTGTCAGGGTTCAAGTCAGAATGGCCTTCGGTGATGGTTCCATATGTGGCGGCGGTGTTGAGGTTGGTTAAGGTTAAGTAAGGTAAGTGAACGGGAATACAGTACGCCCACTGGGAATCCTCACAAGTGCAGCGACACAAATATGTGCTGAAGGCCCCTGACTCTGCTGTCAGCCAGCCAGAATACATACTGTGCTATTTCCTCCCGCATATGGTTGAATTAATTAGAGGGAGCGAGAGAGATCAGCAGATGAAGAGAGTAAATCTGCTTTCCTGAATCTCGTCCCAGTGTTTTTCTTTGTCTGTTTTAATTAACAGACAGCTGATAGGAAAACACTGAGAGCGTCTCCTGGCAAACGCAACGTGTGTGTGAGTATTTGTGTCAGGATCACTTTAACCGTTTAACCATCTTCAAATATGACGATACTTAGTGCTGGGTTCGTGCAGATTTTTAATAGTAAAATCCAACCACTTTTCAAGTATTTTCAAGGTACCTAATCCAAAAATGTCCAACCTAAACTGTCACTATAAATGACAGGAGACGATGGCATTGTTTCGTTTTCCATGAGTGACTGAGTCGATGATGAAACACCAGATTCTGTAATCAGGGAATAACCTTGATAACTATTACTCACCAGGAATGATTTTAACCAAAGAAAGTCCTCACAACATGATGAATACACACACACACACAAAATCTATGTTCAGCTTACCCATTTCTCTAAACGGGTTTTGGAATAAATTTCCTGTTAAACTCCTTAAAACTGAGCTGGCTGCTTATTGAAAGCTTCAGTGTGTGTGTGTGTGTGTGTGTGTGTGTGTGTGTGTGTGTGTGTGTGTGTGTGCGTGTGAGAGAGAAATAAATTAAATGGAGTGCAGAGTGGCAGACGAAACATTACTTTATCATTTTGCTTTCCTCTCACTCTGCCCTCTAAACTAACAGAGCAGACGAATAAAAGAGACCAAAACCAAAAAGAGAAAAGAGTGCAAACCAGACAAAAACACTGAGAGCTACGCTTTTATGACATGTCCAATAATATTTATGAGTTAATATACTGCAGAGCATCACCACGCTGTTAGTTATACAGTCGCCACAGCAGCAGCAGCAGCCGCCTGAAGGTAACGTTCAGCCGCTCCGCTGAGAGAAATGTGGCCGCATCCTGCAGGAAATGAAACGAAAACGACACATTCTTCAGAGAGCCGAAGGCGCCGCAATATTTACACTGGCGTCGTGTTCATCATCAAAATGAGTCCGTGCAGCGCTGCGAGGACGCGACTGCTTCGCCTGGACAATCTTCTCCTTGACTTCACTCATTACGCATAAATTGGTGTGTTTGCTTATTGTGACGTTGTTTCAAATGCTTCATATCCCTAAAATCTGTACAGCCTGAGCTGAAAGGTTCTGTAAGTCTAATAAACCATAATGGCTCCATTGAAGTGTTGAAGTTGTGCGTTGTATTAAAAAGTAATACAAAGATCGGATGTTTTACATCAAAATCATATTGATCCAAAACGTTTCTGAATGTAGGAACACGAACTAAATATTTCTGCTTTTGCAGCACACGAGACGCGACGTAATGGCGTCGTCAACCTGCGACACGAGTGCATAAGACGTCAGCCGGAGCGATCAGCTATTATTAACGGGGTTATGCAAACGACGACCTCCTGCGCTCCCAGAGGGTTAAGAAGAGCACGAGGTCTCGCCCTTCGTCAGGTACGTCGAGGCAACTCAGGTGTGAGCGGTCGGAAGTCGTCGTACCGCTGTTCTTAAAGGGGCAGGTTCGCCGTCCTCGCCCGCCCGCGGTGTTTTCCGCAGCGCTGAGCTCCCTTTCCGTCATCTCTCATTCTCCTTTTAACGGACGTTGTCTCCATTCTCTCCCTCCTTCACTTTGTTTCTTCGTCTCCTACGCTCTAGATCGTCTCTCTCCTCTTCATCGTGTTCATCGTTTAAGGCCGCTCGCCCCCCTCCCTCCCTCTCTCGCACTCTCTTTGCCGATCGGGAACCTTTTCACATCTCCTGCTTCATCGTGTTTGTCTGCTTGTCACGTATTCGACGTCGTACTGTAAAATCAGGATTATCTCCTCCGCTGTTGCTGCCCAAGGAGCTTTGTAACGCGCGCACACACACTGGCAGCTCATCGGTGTCGCAGTTGAAACTTGTCTCGACTTCTGTCACGTTTCGGTCTGTTTACAACCGGATCGTCTGCGTCTGAATGTGAAAGAGCGTCAGTAATTTCACAGCTGCCGGTTCAGTGTTGTTATCTGGCAGCGACTAAAACACACCGCTGTCAACCAATTTAGCTGCTGCAGGTGTAACATTTTCATTTTTTCTATCATGGGCATTTTATCCAACCTCCATGGAAACATGATCCCAAGCGCCACGCTGGTGCTTCTACAAGCCCACATGTGAGGGGGAAGCAGGAGCCACCACCATGTCAGGGAATCACAGAAACACCACAGAGGTCAGCAGGTATTGTTCACTTCTGCCACGGCTGCAGAATCCCCCCCCAAAAATGTCACCCTAATAATAATGTTGGGAAGTTTTTACAATCATGTGCAAGAAGAGTTCAGGAGTTCGTTCACGAACGTCCCCGTCTTGCAGTGTTTTAGCAGCCGTCTTCGCCAAAACCTGAGCTGTTCTCGCCGTGTGGTCGAACCTTCCACCTAATTTCACCCCAAAAAAAAAAAAAAGAAATCCGCTCATTCGTTCCTAAGCACATCCTGTCAACTGGCAAAGAAAAGTGGCCCGAAACAAGGGCCCCGTCGGGCGAAGGTCGTGAGCAAACGAAGGTGTTGTCTAAGTCTAAAGATTTAGTCCGTCAGCATCAGAAATGTCAAACCCAAGTCAGTTCATTTCAAAAAACGAAAAGGTTGAAAGTACTTGATGGTGATACGAGTTTCCAGAAACAAAGTAACACGAGAGCAGCACGACGGTGACGCCTGATCCAGCTGCGACCGTCAGATTATTAGGAACCTGTGCGAGTAGGAGTGAAGCAAAACGACACACGCCGGCTTCAACCGACAGCCTGCGCTAACAGAATGGCACCAGCGGCACCCTTCAACATCTCTGGGCCGCTGTCGGGCCAGTTTGGGCGTCTTTCTGGCTTCAATAGACGACATCACATCGCCCCGATCCTGGCTTCTCGCCCAGGAGTTACCCAGATGACGATTGCTTAATGAAACGCCTGACGTTTTCGTCTCGCGCCAACACCGGGATGAAATGCACGTTTTTGTCTCTGCCCACAAGGTTTCTATGAATTCTACAAAAAAATTTCTCATCAAAACAAAAAAAGAAAATCTTCATTTTGTGGAGTTTTCATACACCGCACTTCACCACAAACAGCCTAAAGTGTAAGATGATGTTGCGCGAAGGTTTTCAAGGTTAATAATTAATCTTGGAGCTAAAAAAAAGATCTCAGATTTGGAGGGATGTCTGTGTAAAACACTGTTGGGGTTGAAGGTTTGACCTAATTGTTATTAAGGCAGCTGGACATCCCTACCTGGTGGCAGATTTCGTGGACGACCACCATGGTCAGCTCCATCTGATAGGACGACGACGACACCTCGGCGTCCAGCAGGATCTTCTGCTCCACGAAGACGCTCAGCCCCCAGTTCTCCATGGCAGCGTAGGGATGTTTGGGAACCGCCAGCAAGTCTGAAAACCACACACACATTATGGGCTTTTCAACACGCACCGAAGGTGTTCCTCCATTAATAAACTCCCAGTCAGCTTCATTCAGTGAGATCCCACCATTAAAATAAAAAGCGACGGTCGCTCTGACAGAATGACTGCTGGCATCAGAGCAGATCCCATTTTGGGTTCAAATTAAACTCATGAGTCATTCTAACAACCTGCCAAAGAATCCTTTTATTCCCACAACATGGATATAAGGAGTCTTCAGATACAACTCTACATATATCTGTATGAAAGGGTGGGAGAGTTCAGACAGACAGATGAGGACAGACATGGAGGACGACATGGAGAGGAGGAGACGAAATGGTAAGAGTAGAAAGGGAAGGATTTTTTTTTGAATAAGAGGAGCTAAAGAAGGAGTTTACCTTCAATAAAGAAGATTTATTAGAGCGGCGAGGAAGTAATTAAATGTCAAACTGCAACAGCAAAAGCAGCACAGGGCCAATAGTCAAGAAAAGTGAAAGTCATCCACTGAAAGTTTCAGTAAAAGTCATAAAGCACTTGATATTGAGTGTTCGAGTATTAAAAGCTCAGCTGAATATAAAGAAACAAAGTTATAGGACTTTCATTCGGAGGAGTCGTTTCTTTGTCCTTACAGGAACAGATTAAAGTTATGAACCCTTTCGCTGTTTCTGCTCAGACGGCAGCGTCTGTCAGTCGTGCCGCCGCTTTGTTCCAGACTCGACAAAAACGTGATGGATGAAGGTGAAACTTTGCCAACAACAACAGATCAACGTTTCTCTAACGCACATGCAAAGTTGCACAACGTCCACAAGCGTCTGCAGAAAAGGTTCACTGACAACAGTCCGTTCGTGTCCCAACACCGAAGGTGCCTGAGGAGGCCAAACCGAATCTCTATGAACGGAATCTGCTTGTCGTCGGAGTAGTTTTCACCAAAAACAGTCCGTGTGGAGAGCAAGAGAGGCGGAACGCACTGGTCGAAATGAGAATTTGGGATTCGGCCCAAACCGAACCGTGTGTGAGCTGCAGGACAGGAACCTCTGCGAGTCCGTTCTGAGTGAAGACCCTCATTGTTGAGAGCAGTAAGTGAGTTTCAGTGTCTCCAGAAGTGTGCGGATGACGTCTGTGTGATCTGGGATGAAGAGGTGCAATGTTTAACACAGAATATTTTATACTGAAACAAAACGGTGTGAAAAAGTATCGTTTTCAGTGACAAACCCACAAAGACTTCGCACTTCCAACTCCGCAGCTCCACACAAGTTTTTTTGGGGGCTTGTTTTCGCCTCTTTTTGCCAAAACACCTGTTCTGGTTCAGTCTCAGTGTTTCCAGCAGCAGGCAGCTGTTTTCAGAGCAGGAGCAGTGAAAAGCCGCCGTCCACCACCTGGACCCCCAAACAGCCGGCAGACTCCTGAACATGCTGAAGAGCCACACGTTTCCCTCAGGGGCCGGTGGAGACCAAAAACAGAGCTAGAAGCTGAAGGGAAAAAAGTTAAACGTAGAAACGGGCCTTTAATCAGGTTGTTTAAAGTCAAAACGGGAAAACAGAAGCACGAGGAGCAGGAAATGGGCTTCTTTTCAGAGAAGAAAAGTGAGGGAGGAGGTGAAAAGGTGAAAATGAGCTTTGTCACGCTAACGGAAACCCGATTGGTTTCCAGGAGGAAACCAGTAAATGAGTGAGAAGAGTTCAAATCGGACTCTTTGGAGCTTCGGCAGCAGCGACCTCGGTCAGTGTTACAGGTTCAGCAGCTCGTCGGTCGGCTGGAAGACGTTCGTCACCCTCTCAACTGACCCTATAGAGGCGCAGCACAGAACGTAGACGAGAACCGGAGAGGAGGTCGGAAAGGCCGGGAAAACGTACAAAGGTAGAAATAGGTTTTCATGACGCTTACTCAGCACATTCATGCTCCCCAGGGGACGAACCTTTTAGATTTGAATGACCACATGACTCAGCATCCACTTCTGGTAAAGCTCCGTAAATCATCAATACCTTATTTTATCTGTACAAAACACGAGAGAACAGACATCGACTCTTTTTCTCCGGGTGACATTACTCCGTTCTTTAAGGAAACGAGGTGCTGGATAAAGATTTTATTTGTCTTTGCAAAAACTCTCACCGGGAACGCGGCAAGTCTCAGTTTGTGCGTTTTGTTTCAGTCTCTCCACACGGACCGCCGCCAGTCTGCAGCTGTCAATCATCTGAGCAGGGAATGACATCACTGCAGTCTGACAGCTGCCAATCATCACATGGCAAGTAGTGATGTAAAACACACACACACACACACACAGCAGTCTATAAGCTGTCTGAGCGACTTTTCTTCTAAATCTTTTTCATTCCATCGATCCTGCCGCTGTAATGACAGCTCTCATATACTGGTGTGTGTGTGGTAAGTGCCTGAGGAAATACAAAACTTCAAAACCCGGCTTCCTGTTTGATTCACAAACAGCCAATCAATAATCGATCCAGTCATTTATCAGGTCTACAGGCGTGCTAGCGTCTAACACGCTGATTAAAATTTGAAGCAGGTTTGTTTACCAAGCTAACCATCTTAGTTTAGCGTGTTATGTTATTGGCCCAAATATTTATTTGATTAATAAAAAAAAAAAAACACCTCTAAAGACCCAAAACATCCCGAGGGCAGAGAGCTGAGCTCAGTTCAGCTGACTGAAGGCAGAGCTCTGCAGCAGCTCTGCAGCAGCATGTCACGATGCGACTCCTCGGACCGCCGGGTGGCCCTCTGTTACCCAGCATGCATCTCTCCGGCAGAGTGAAGGCAGTCATGAAGACCCACCGTGTGAATGTTTCCAGGTATCCGGATCTCAGCGCTGCCTGAAGCAACAGACTGCAATTTAACATTAAAATAATCAAACGTGACATTTACTGTGGATTATTACATTTCTGCCTTGTGAGCGTGGCAGGAGATTCATTTTAGCATTATATTAAAATGTAAATCCACCTCTCATTGCTAAGCTGCAGCCGCTGTAGCCCGTCAGTTGCAGTACAGAACCAAAATAATGATAATACACTATAAAAACTGTTCAGCTTGGGTCTTGTTTTTACAGTCTTCCATCATGTCATGTGTAATCTAACTTAGTGGCCTTTAACACACCATGACATTTTTCATCTAATTTAGACCGTCACTTTAATGTCATTAAATATTTAAAAACAGAAATGTGCTTTTTGTTGCACTGCTCTCCAGTGACTCTCATATACAAAGCTGATCGCTGAACATCAGAATCATCACGGCTCGAACGAACCGAGCCAATGGCACATTCTGTTACCGCAGAAGTGATAATGTGGCTCGATTGGCTGGTTGTTCCAAAGTATCGCTGTCAAACAACAGGACAGACAGACAGAGACAGACTGACTATAGTTGCCTGGAGATGTAAAAACAGCTGCTGCAGACCGAAAACTCTTCGCTCCTCTGCTTTGTCCCAGTTTATCAGCAGCTGATGAAGAAGCACAACAAACAAAGGAAACGCAGGACGCCCCCCCACCTCCCCCCCCCTCCACACATCTGTGTGCAGATGTTCCTCATTTGGTCTAATGATCATTTCTGTTCATGCTTCTGTGGAGACGGAGAGAGAGGACATGTTGTGTGCTGCTCACTGTCAGTGTCTCACGTAAGAAGCTTTAAACCGACCGCACGGCGAGCGTCTGCAGCGGTGGCTGCGAAGTAGCTCAACTAACTTGGAAAAATTTTGATTTTGATTAAAAAAGAATCCGGAGAACACCTGAGCGCTGCCTGAACAGGTAACGGGGTCGCACACCGATGAAGTGGTACGCACGTTCGGTCGAACCAAAAAGGAAGCAAACCTTTCATACATTCACTATACCGCCTATCCTGAAGGGTCGGGGTCGGGGGGGGGGGGGGCTGGAGCCAATCCCAGCTGACATTGGGCGAAACAAACCAATCAATGCCACCCATCGAGTCCTGTCGGCGGTGCGACGTTTAAACTGGGAATTGTGCGTCAGCTCATAAAAACAGCTTCAACAAGCTACGTATTTAAACGAACTTCAACACGTCGTGAACCAAACTGTATCAGAGGGACGCTCGCGTTTATTTTGATGCTTCAGGAAGAAGTCAGTCCTGCTTTGGACCTTTAAGTGCAGAGCTCTGGACTACAGCCGACCAGTTCTGTGTGCAGAAACATTTGGGTACAAACACATTGGCTTGGTGTGAAAAGGCCTCAGACACAATTCATCACATCATATTGTGAGTGTCAGGCCGCTCACATCTGATCCATCGTCCAACCAGCAGCTGTCAGGGTGACAGCAGCCGCCATTTTGGTTGTTGTGTGGGTCAGAGACAACGTGTCCTCTGTAGCAGCTAACGGCCTGAACACATCCATATTTCCTCCAAACTCTCTTCTTCTTCTTTAAAAGTCGTAGAACACAGAACTATTATCGTAACAATGACTACAATCGTATTGTTCAACCCTAATCAGCGGTGCAGGTGGTTTCCTCTTTACTCATGTAGCTTCCAAAGAGCATCCCGTGCAAGTGCCCAGTGTTTGAAAGTCCCGATCGCACACCGGAACTGTAATCCCCCCCCCCCCCGTGAGCGACTTCACCGATCGTCGCAATTCTTTTTTAAATGGATCGATTATGCTACGAAATGTCCAAACATCAAGTGCAGCACCGACCACCGATCGGCCCGCGGCCCTCTGACCGGTTCTTTATAATTAAAATAAAGAGCACATATGGCACGATTGATAATAATAACAGACGGCGAAGCGTGACAGATGGAGAATAACTGGCAAAATATATAAGTTACCATGGAAACAGAAATCAAAAAGCTGCGACACTCCAGCATCCAATCAGGTGCTAGCTTCTGCTCCCAGGCTGAATGTGACTGGCTGACATCTTATTATCCACTTGACTGAGGCTCAGACAGCAGAACTGATTGGCCGGCTGCAGGGGGGGGAGGGGGGGAGGGGGGGGGGGGTACAACTGGTTTA
>JAVQJF010073991.1:0-10514 GCA_036023855.1 Gadopsis marmoratus
CAGGAGAGGAGCTTGGTAGCTGAAGGCTCTGGCTCCCATTCTACTTTTAGAGACTCTAGGAACCACAAGGAGCCCTGCATTCTGTGAGCGCAGGGCTCTAGTGGGGTAATAGGGTACTATGAGCTCTTTGAGATATGATGGTGCCTGACCATTAAGGGCTTTATAGGTGAGGAGAAGGATTTTAAATTCTATTCTGGATATATGTCCTGTATTTGTGGCCTCTGTGACTCTGTTGGTTGTGCTAACTTTGCACTCGCTGCCTCCACTGTAGAGATTTGAAAAAACAAACTTAATGCAAAACAACGTACATCAGGACAAGCTGCACGTGTCTCCTTCTGCTTTCCAAAAATATCACGAATCATTGCAAAAGCTCATCTCATCTCTGAGTCCGACTGAAAGTAAAAACAGACCGTAGGAATTATGAGACAATGGGCCCCTGGGGACGGACATGCAAGACATCCAGTCCAGACAGACAAATGACACGACCACATCGTTTGTAGTCGTTGGTCTCTTTCTGAATTTGTTTGGCGTCTCTTTCTAGTCGTTTTGTGTCTTTTTGTAGTCATTTGTTTGTGGTCATTTTGAATCTCTTTGCAGTAATTTGGCCCCTGACCCCTCGGGCCCTCGGCCCTGTGCATTAGGGTCATCTTGCCGGCTGTCATCATGCGGTAATGGAAGAAATACAATGTCTAGCTTGTAAACACATTTGATAGAATACAGTTGACAAGACTCACGTTCTTGGCAAATTGAAAAACACTGGAATTTTCCTTTCAGGTTTGTCATTTTAGCATAAAGACTGAAAAGGCTCTGACCAAATGTCCAAATGTAATCCATCTAGGAGGTTCTGTTAAATGGCACTGACCCCATTAACATGTTATTCAGCATTCAGATGTGTATGGAACAATTTAACTAATAGTTAAGTTCTGAATAAAATACTGTAAATATGTTCGTAAAGGTGATCGTTCAAACACCAGGACACGTCTGCCTTCATCAGTCGGAGTCAGACACTTATTCCACTGACGGTTTAGGAGCAAACTTTCCATCCAACAAACTCTCTTCCCCTCCTCGTACACACAGCACTGATAACGTTTAAATTAAAAATGCAGATTTTAAGGAACAAAGTGTGTTCACGTACCCGTCTCCAGCTTCCTCCAGCTGTGCAGGCTGCGACTTCACTCTGCTTTTATACGACCTTCAGTCTGTGGGAGTTTCTCCCCATAAAGGCGAGTCCATCTTTCAGTTTCGTTTCACTTCCTGACTTTTGTACAAACAGTCGTGTAACGGAGAGCTTGTTTACTGGTGAAGCATATTTGCAAAGAATGCGACTGTTCCAGTTTGCACAGTAAAATAATTGCTGTGATTGTTGAGGTGTGAACAGGTGGACGAAGCAGGTGATGTGGGGATGATGACAGGTTTAATGAAAAAAAAGACACTTACAGGGAAGTCAGAGGCATAAAAGTCCAAACACAGGAACACAAGGCAAGAAGTCCACACATGATAAATCCACAACGTGTGCAGGAAGGTGCCAACAACGAAGGAGATCAAACACGGACATCAACACGAGCAACACGAACCACTAAAACCATGAACACCAACACACGAGGACGAGCATAAACCAACAATGACCCAACAAGAGCAGAAAACATGAACAAATAAGGTGAGGACCACGGGAAGGGAACACTGGAGACAAGCAGGAAACACTGACAGTCCCAGAAACGTGACCTCAAACTACAACAAGAAACACAGAACACAAGTCCACAGAATGTGACAACTGATTTACTGAACGAACAGACAGCTGTTAATGATCGTGTGGACTTTCCGCAGGAGATCTCATGATTGTTTGTTCCAGATGTTGGGGGGCTGGGTTGGCTGTGACACCTGGGGAAGGACAATAACGTGGGGTGATTAGCACAACAAGGAAGGTCTCTCCCGTGGTGCCGTCAGCTAAGTGCAGACACTAACCAAAGTGCAGTTCTTTGAGTGTTACTGTGCGTTACGAATGTCATGTCATACACTGTAACACCCCGTGCTCACCTGTCTCCACCTCCCAGGGTGCAGGGAGACAGTTTAAGGAATGTAGTCAAATGTTTTCACCGTGACACTAACAGCTCAGTATCTTATCAGCTGCCACTTCCCCTCCTCTTACATTTAACAGAGGTATTAAACAAGGCTGCCCAATTTCACCTTCACTCTTCCAAATTGCAGCAGAAATGCTCTCCGTTCTTATCAAACATTCGTTGAACAGCTGAGTGTCTTTGATAACCAAATAGTCATAAGTCAGCTGGCAGGCGACACGACTGTGTTTCTGAAAGATAATCAGCAGGTTCCAAAGGCTGTTCAGGTCATAGATATATTTTCCAAAGCATCTGGTTTAAAACTGAACTTGATAAAGTGTGAATCATTAGCTATACATGACTGCCATCTTGTGACAGCACGGGGTATCCCCGTTAATGTGTGCATATTACAAAGAATTATAAAGTAACTGAAACTTTGAATATATGGAACAAAATGGATGAATGCAAATCAAAGTTAGATATGTGGTTAAATAGAGATCTTTCTCTTTTTGGTCACATTTATATAACAAAGATGCAAAGTCAGTCAAGGTGCATTTATCCAACTTATTCTCTCTCCATGTCTAACAAAGTGGTACAGACCATCAATAAGGAAAACTTTCACTCCATCTGGAAAAGAACTGCAGGGTTTGCTTTATCTCCTGCCTCTTTACTTATGGTCCTGACTGCTCACAGGGTCAATATCACACGTCAGACAGGATGTATTTATTTGGGTGTGGTCAACACAGGTGTGCTGTTCTGGATTCCTGCCAGCCAGCAGCACAGAGATCAGGTCTTATAGGCAGATGTGAATATTGGACTTAAGGGACTTTCCAGGCCGCCACTGTTAGTGAACAGAGGAATGTTTTTACTGCAAGAAAGAAAAATCAAACTGTTGCACATCACGTACAGTGCTAATCCAGAGATCAGGTGGAAATGGTTTAGAAAGGCTTTTAAGTTTTCCACATGGGCGGTTGTGGCTCAGAGGGTAGCATGGTCGTCCATTAACCCCAGGGTTGGTGGTTTGTTTCCCCTGTTGGAGGCCAGCATGGCAGCTGTGTGTGAATTGGACTATTCTTAGAGCTTAAAATGGTTACAAAGCTCTATATAAGTAAAGGTCCATTTACCATCCACATGTGGCAGCAGACGTTTCAGAGGCGGAGATCTCAAAGTCCAAATATAATCGTCACACTTTCAACATGACCAGCTCAGATTTAATATTATTAATTTATTTTACAATGACACAGTAAGAAACTGCTGCATCATTTACTTTTTATCCAAATATATAAAAATACATTCAAACATACAAAATAAATTGGTAACAGCTTGTAGAGCTCACATGTAGCCCCGTGCACCACAGTAGGGTTGGACTGGCTGTGGGTAGATGGTTCTAATGATCTCGATTTGCCTGGGATCCCAGACACAAAGCACCTCCAAATTGCTCCTCACCATTTGAGACCTGGGAGGCACCCAGGCGGTGTCATACACCGGGCCGTATCTGGAGTCATGCCAGTTCTTCCGACGTGGGTGGCCTCGATTTTTGATGGTGATCAAATTCCCCACGTTGACGACAACCTTAAAGACGACCCTGTCAGACTCATGGCAATTAATAGGATAATATTTAGATTTCTCCAGGAATCTGCTGAGGTAGACGCCGCTGCCGACCATCCCGTCTGCAGACCAACGAAAACCTTTGGCCCAGATGGAGTCAACATTCCACCAGGCGGTGCCGTGGTACATGATGTACTTGTTATGACTCCTTGGTGTAAAGGTGCCCTGATATACCCCAACTGGTACATCAGTGTCATCGTCATCGTCAATCCACAGGTACGGCATGTTGGTGTCAGTGTCACTGCAGGAAAACAGGATTCAGAAAGATTCCATGTGTAGAAACTAAACATCATAGCACATAAATGATCTCACATGTTGCTTCAAGTAGCAGTGAGACATGAAAAACTATCCACAAAGTCCAGTTTGAGTAACAACTCCAACAGATTGAAGCCTCATCAGATATATATACTGTATGAAGTAGATATAAATACTGCACAGAGGTTAAAATATTTTGTTGTGATGATCGCTATGCAATCCTTCCTCCTGAGGACGGCCTGGAGCAGCGGTCAGCCTTTTGATGGCGACCAAGTCCGAGTGCTCTGCCCAGTGTTGGTCAGGGACAGAGCAGGAGAGCATCTGTTCTTCTTGCATGTTTTTCCTGTGGGGTTATATATTGTTTTATGGAGGAACCCCTACTGAGCATGTGGAGAACATGCAAACTCCACACAGAAACGCCTACAATGACAAGAACTACCTACAGTGACAGAAAGCATCTTTTTATTTGTGGCGTGCTGTCATGTCGTCCATCTTTATATACAGTCTAAGGGTGAAACCTCACAGCCCAGAGTGTCCACGACGCTCTGCTGCTGCCGGCTTTCTGCTCCCTCACACGTTACTAAAACACAAACCACAAATGTCTCAAGGGGCTTTTACAGTCTGTCCAACACATGACTTCCTTTATCTTTAGACCCTCGATTCTGATAAGCAAAAACTCCCCCAAAAATCCTTTTAAAACAGGAAGTGCACAAATCAACATGTTCTCGCTGGATTTGAGGGTGCAGATACACTTTAAGACTTTCCAGAGTGTTTTTACTGCAATACTGTATCTAAATTCAGGTTCTGTTAAACGGCCCTGACTCCATTAACATGTTATTCAGTATTCAGATATGTATGGAACAATATAACTAATAGTTAAGTTCTGAATAAAATACTGTAAATATGTTCCTAAAGGTGATCGTTCAAACACCAGGACACATCTGCTTTCATCAGTCGGAGTCAGACACTTATTCCACTGACGGATTAAGAGCAAACTTTCCATCCAACAAACTCTCTTCACCTCCTGCTACACAGCACTGATAACGTTTAAATTAAAAATGCAGATTTTAAGGAACAAAGTGTGTTCACGTACCCGTCTCCAGCTTCCTCCAGCTGTGCCGGCTGCGACTTCACTCTGCTTTTATACGACCTTCAGTCTGTGGGAGGAAACGCCATAAATGTAGATTCAACTTTTAGTTTCATTTTATGTTTCTCACTGATTTCATGGCTTTCATTCAAAGACAGGATGTGTGTATGTGATGCTTTCTGTGGGACTTTCCTCCCCTCTTATTACGTCCCAGATGCTTTTTCCGCTGGGTGACTGAAAGAAAGAAGAAAAAGATTGGCATAACACAGGATGACGGTTAATCAACTTATTTGTACTCAACGGGCAGAAAAATATATGTTTGTTTCAGTCTGTTTCCATTTTGTCTCTAGAGATACACCAACTTCTCCACTGCAGCATAAACACTTGTTTTGAGATATTTTGTCTAGTTTCCTTTGTTTCTCCATAAACAGTCACACATCAGTCAGACAAACTACTTTGTTGTTGCCTCTGGGAGGAACCTGGCATCACCTGCAGCCTCTATCTTTGCGCAAATAGTTACATGTCAAATAGTTACATGTCAAATAGTTACATGTCAAATCAAGCTTAAAAGTGCCTCATAGCTTATTTTTGCATTAATAAAAACACTTATTTGCTCTTTGCAAGTGCAATATTTAAAACAGAGCACAGCTGTGACTCATCCTGAAACACGCTCGCTCTGAAGAACAAGCGTGAAATGAACAGATCATCTGTGTCTTCCGCTCCAAGTTGTTTTGCTCTAAATGTAGTTTGTTAAGCCTGAGATCATGAGGTCACCCAAACTGCAACAAAACGCAGCTCCAATTTATTTTATTTAAAAACTAAAGAGTTTGTCGACAATATCTCTTAAATACTTAGTATCTTTTCTGATATGTTCTGAAAAGTACATTTAAAAACCAAAACGGCTGCTCACAGTTTTCCCTCAGTGAGCTTCACTGCATTAACTCATGACATACAAACCTCTTTGTTTATTCTGTTGCAAATTTACCAGAAAGGCCAAATGCAACACATCATGAGCCATCGGGGATGAAGTTGCTTTGCATCACGACGTCACTTCAAGAGCTGTTGTTAAAACTTAATTTGGTGTCTGTGTCGTCCTTGTGGGAAATAAATCTGCAGCTAAAGGTTTTTATATTGTAAGTTCATTAAGCTCCTCACAGCGAACTGCACATCTTACCGAGTGCTGGCCATGTGTGCTTCGTTGTGGGAAGACTGGAAACAGATAACTGGCAACACTTTGACCTTGAGCTGTCCAGATAACACATAAAGCCTCCCTGTGTGAGACTTTAAGGCCGAGCAGCTCCCACCTGCCGCAGAACTGTTGTTTATGTCTTGGTTTTCTCCACAAGGACGGGACATTCCTGAAGGAGAGAATCTTCCATTTCACTCTCCTGTGTGCACAATGACCAACATCTTACTGCAGCCACCAGCCACCACAGTTCATGACTTTCTCTTATCGCTGCTTTCTTATTAGTCATATGTTGTAGTGTTACTGTTAAAACCCACCGAAGGGACTCGAGCTGACGTCGTCTCTGACGTGCCTTTCCACATTTATTTATTACATCAATAAATAAATTCAACATGGACTCAAGAATCTGTCGCAAAGTGAAGGCTTATTAAAACAAACACTTTGAGTCTCACAGCTCCGCAAACGTCTTTGGTTGAAGACGAGACCTCAGATTAACAAGACTGGTCTGTTAAAGCCTCAGCACTTTTATCTGATGTCATGACATCAAGCTGCCGTTACAGTCTGCTTATATTTAAATCTTTTACATCGATCACAGGCTTGCTGTGTCTACACAAACTACATACAACTTCAGAGAGCTTGTTAGTGCCTGTGTGTGTGTTACATTGCATATAGTGGCATTTTGTAGAGATCTTTAAGGGAATTCTTTGTTGCTGCAGCAAACAGTACCAGAATACAGCACATGGAGGGTAATAAACATGATGCAACCCACATCTGTAACACCAGGACATATATAATTTAAGAATGAAAGTATCGGGAAACTAAATAACGATATCATTATCAGGGCAAGAGAAAAGGTGCGGTTCAAAATCTGAGTGGAATTATGAAAAATGTGCAGTTTATTACAAATTAGAAAAGCTGAGGCCTCAGCAGGAAGAAGGGAAGTGCTGACTCTCAGTATGCGTCTGTGCAGCATTTAGTCACTGCTCAGTCAAATAGCCGGAAAATCTGAACGTTATGCAGCATCATGTTTGCAGGTGGCTTCGCTAACTACGGTAGCTTAGCTTGAGAAGAAACACTGGGACAGACCCACAGTTTTTCAAGTTTGTCCTCTCTGGTAGACAGAAGGTGCTAAAATAATTAAATTTATTTAAGCTAGCTACAGGCATTTTGTTAACGTTTCAGCTCTTGGTTACTGTGGCAGCGATTGTTTTCCCTCTGGCGGTGGTTTCCAGAGTATGAGGCGTCTGTTCTGTCTCTATATGTTGGGTAGTAGTAGTATAGTTTGATCTGCTGCCCCCAAGTGGCCAGAAATCAATAATTACAGCTTTAAACCTGCATTATTTTTATTTTCCAACATGGGGGCAGAAAACTGCAGGGTCTGGTCCTTTGTGAGTGACACCTCTCATATGTGACCCGGCTAGTTTAAAAGATTAGAGCAGCGTAAAAGAATGCTGCTATGTGCTCACAGCCAACGATGCATGAAACGTCAGGATGAATTTGCAGCTCTGACGGGTGAAAAAGGTGACGTCAGCACACTGGACTTTTTCGTTTAAAGGTTTTTATTTACACCACATCTTTACACAGCAGTCACTTCTCAGCTGTGTGGCTCTTCATGTGGAGTCTCACGTACGTCTTCCGGTGGAAGCCTTTCCCGCAGACCTCACAGCGGTGTGGTTTCTCTCCGCTGTGCGTGCTGCTGTGCTGTTTCAGGGTGGAGTGGTCACTGAAACACCTGCCGCAGGTGTTACACAGGTAGGGCTTCTCCCCCGTGTGGGTCCTGATGTGTCGCATCATGTTGTGTCGGCAGTTGAAGGATTTGCCGCACTCGCTGCAGAGGAACGGCTTCTCCCCCGTGTGGATCCTCATGTGCATCTCCAGGTTTCCCTGACTGTCAAAACACTTCCCGCACACTTCGCAAACCTTCCCGTTTTTGTGAGTTTTCAGGTGAACTTTTAAGTTTTCCTCGGAGTCGAAATGCATCCCGCAAACGCCGCAGAGGTCCGTGGCGTGACTTTTGGCGTGATTCACCAGAGACACCATGGAGTGAAACATTTTCCCGCACACTTCACATATGGTCCGAGTCTGCTGCTTCTTTGGTGACGATGTCTTGTTCTTCTTCTCGTCGTCGTTGCCGTTTTCGTTCTCATTTGCAGATGTGTCGTTTGGGTCGAGGTTCTTCTTGTGCACATGAACCAGCAGGTGGCGTTTCAGCGTGGAGTAGTCATTGAAGCATTTGCCACAGACGGTGCAGGGATACGGCTTTTCCCCCGTGTGTATCCTGATGTGTCGCATCATGTTGTGGCGACAGTTGAAGGATTTGCCGCAGTCGCTGCAGTTAAACGGTTTCTCTCCCGTGTGGATCCTCATGTGTGTCTCCAAAGAGCTGGAGGCCCCGAAACATTTCCCGCAAACGCTGCATATTTCAGCTTTCACGTGCGTTTTCAGGTGAACCCGAAAGCTCTCCTCGGTCTTGAAACGTTCCCCGCACACGCCGCAGACGTCCTTGGGGTGAACATCCATGTGATTCACCAAAGAGACGTTGGCGTGAAAGGCTTTACCGCAGACTTTACAGCAGATTTGCGATTTAGATTTTTTAGTCGGGTGCAGTTTTGGGGCCATCGGTAGACGAGGCCCCTTCAGCTTCTTCCACTTGTGATCGCTGTCGTTGTCGTCGCTCTGAGATCCCACGCTGCCCCTCCACTCCTCATCGCTGTCGTCCAGTTCGGCTGCAGAACAGCTGGAGGAAGCTCCGTCACCACCCTCCACCTTTGTCTCGTCCTGCTCAGCTGAAGTGCTCGGCAGAGGATCTTCTTCTCCTTTGGCGCTCTGATAACCGGACTGAAGCTGGTCCAGCTCGTTCTTCACATACGGAGGAGTGAAGATGAACCTGATGGTGTTGTCCTCCTCCAGCTCCTGCAGCTGCTCCGCCTGCTGGCTGCTGCAGACGTCCTCCTGGCTCTTTACGGTTTGTGGAGGCTCCCGGTCATCCTGGTCCAGACTGGAGCTCCACTCCTGATCACAGTGTTCCTGCTGCTGATCGGAGGGTAAGTCCTCATCCCAGACGGAGAGAGCCAGCTGTGGGTGGTCTGAAAATACCCCCCCCCAAAAAAACAGTATATAAATCAACCACAATATAGGAAACAAGGTTCCTTTAAGAGCTTAAATCTATCATCAACTGTTTAGTCTGCAATCATCATGACTTACTGAAGCCCAGGGCGACTGTATACATGTTTCTCATTTGTTGAATTGGGAACACATCACTTTGTATTCACTCATACTGCTCGTGTATGTCACAAATAAACCTTTGAATCCTAGACACATTACGGTCAGCTAAAACACCCCTCTTGGAAATAAGTCAATACATACAAACTTTGTAAATAAGAATGTGTTTTCCTCTAAAAGTGTCATAAACGTCAACTATTATAGTGGGAATGTGTAGCCACACTCACTGGCTCAAATAATACTGCAGTTAATATGAGTATTTTTAAACACATTGGATTTGGCCAGACACCATTCAAAGTGACAAATTAAAGTCTCTTTATTTAACCTGCCAGCTACCAACGTCAGTTTAAGTCATGAAACTTGACTTGGTCCAAATCATTCGGATGCTCTCTGTGGATCGGCTCCGGTAGAACCTGTCATCGGGACACATTACTGTACATTTTCTGGTCGGGCAGGTTTATAACTCACACCGGAAGTTAACCTGGTGATGAACCCGTTTACTCTAAAGCAGCTACAAAATGTTTGACTTTAAAGGAAACGGGACAAAGATCATTTAGCCAAAAAGATTTTGACACCAGAAAAGTGGGCGTCGACGAGGCTCGTGGGGACAGCGCCGCCGAGCGTCAGAGCAGAGGTGGTGGACGAACGACCACGAACCTGAGTGTTTGTCTGTGTTTCTGTCCGCTTGTAAAAGTGTCCGCAGCATCCTGCGCTGCCGGCGGACCTCCAGTCTGGAGCGCAGGAGCTCCTCCTCGTAGCCCGCCATGGCCGTTTTCACCGCCTCGAAGATCTCCTCGGCGGCCGCAGAGAGCCGCTCGCTGACGAGCCCGCGGAGCAGCTGGATGCTGGACATGATGCCGACGCCCCGACAGACGTTCGTCCGCTGGCTTTGTTGTGAAAACGGCAGCTCGACGTGCTACGTTTCAAACTGGCCAAGGTAGCGCCCGTGTTCCTGCTCGCACGAAGCGTTTCCGGTGAATGCTGTTCCTTTTTTCAAAATAAAAGAATGTAGGAGTTAAACACGGAGTTTGAAATGATAACGCTCCACCCTTGAGAAGATGTGGAGCACATATATATATATATATATATATATATATATATA